>JASPKZ010002635.1:0-75088 GCA_030220185.1 Diploptera punctata | reverse complement strand
ATTATGAGGTTATTAATTCGTAAATTAATTAGTCATTTTTACATCTTACCTCATAGTTTGTTTTCTGAAATATAAACTATGAGATAAGATGTAAAAATGACTCATTAATTTATGAATAAATTAATCTCTTTACCGTTGATTACAATTGATGTAAACTTTTTCTTTCATTTTTTAATTTGAAGAATTTAATCTCAATGGTATTTTATGCATTCTGCCAATTTTATGTTCAGTTATTTGAACTTTTAAATATCCAAACTTGAATTGGTCCTAATTTATTTGGATAATATTGTCATTCCATTTAATACTACCATTAATTGAATGATTTGTTGTTCCAGTGTCCATTATTATCTATAAACATTATAAATTACCTGATAAGCAAGACGTGCTCTATCGGCAGCATTGTCTAACTCTTCATCCTTATCAAGCAATACACGTGACAAGGTACGCAGTGAGAAGGAACGTACAGTTTTGGCACATTTGACCTCTGCAATGGCATATCCATTAGCAAATCCTTTAACTACTGCAGAAAATCGTTCCAGAAGATTGTACTTGCGTAATGATTCCAGAAGAAGAGGAGCTGCCACCTTTCGAGGCTCATGACTGATGAGAATCACACCATCTAATGTGTCACCTTTTTATATTTTCTAGCCACTGAATGAAGTCTGATAGTGCAGAAATTTCGCTTTTTGTTTTTAATACCTGCAACAATAAGTAAATATCACAGAAACTTGCATTTTTCATTTGCATGATTTGTTCAAGTAAACATATATAATAAATTTAAGGTTCACTAAACCTTAAGTTTAGGCTGTAATTTTGTTTTTAACTGGGAGGAGAAACATAGAGATATAATCTACCAACTTTTATGGCATTCATAGATCTTGGAAAGGCATTTCACACAGTTAACAGAAATAAATTGTGGAATATAATGAAAGGGAAAGGAGTACCTCAGCACCTAATAACTGCAATAAAAAGTCTATATGTAGAAAATAAAATAACAATAGAAACTGGAGGCAAAAATAAAAACAATATAACAGTAACAATAAATAGAGGTATAAGACAGGGATGTCCACTTTCATCCTTCCTTTTTATTATTTATATTGACGATATCATATATAATTGGCAGATAAATTTGGACTCACATTTCAAAATAAGAAATAAGATGTTAGATGCCTTACTTTTTGCAGACGACCAAGTTCTAATATCTAGTTCAGAAGATGGTCTACAGAAATCGTTTTTCAGTTAAATAACATTATACAAAAATATAATTTCAAAATATCAATAAGTAAAACGAAAATCCTAGCTTTTAAGGATCAGATACCGTAAGAGCTAAAATAATTCTGGAGGGGAAACCCATTGAACAAGTGAACTATTTTAAATACCTGGGTTATGAAATCTCCTATTTAAAAAATGAAGACCTATTTAACAAACTTAATAAATTTAATTATATATGTGGAACAATCAAAAGGATATTTAAAAGCACAAGAAAAGAAACAAAACTAAAATTTTATAAAGTAGTGGCAGTCCCCTTACTATTGTATGGTAGTGAATTTTGGGTTTTAACTAAAAGAGAAGAGAAGATCATAGAAGCAGCTGATATGAGATTTTTGAGAAGTGTGGCTGGTTGCAAACTTCTAGATAAGAGAAGAAGTGAAGATATTAGAAATGAGCTAAATATCTTTAAACTCTTAGATAGAATAAAAGAATCTAGAAAAAATGGGAAGAACATGTTCAAAGAATGGAAGATGATCGCATTCCCAAAATTATACTTAAATACAAACCAAAAGAATGCAGGAATGTTGGTAGACCGAAGAAGAGATGGATCCAACTTTTGAATGAGAATCTATGAGACTGGAACAAGCCACATGGGCTTAATCCGTGATTGTTGATGATGATGATTGGGAGGAGACCCTCTTAATTCTTTCTAGATTGAAAGCTTACAAGAATCAACCTGGACAATCCCTCCTACCTCCTCATGGTGCAGCTGTTAACATATTGTTTATGCAATACAGCAAACTCCCGATTATCCTTGCACGTATTATCTGATTTGCAGATTATCCAGGCAGGACTCTTTTACTGTATTTTTTAAAAATACTGTATTTTGTATTGTTATGAAAAAATTATTTATTTTTAAACGTTCTACTGTGAACTGCGCTTAGAAACTAGCACAATAGAGTAACCTTCACTCACAACCCCCTCCCCTGATGTGTTTAACGGTACCAACCAACATTCTGAGAATACAATACAATTTCTGAAATTTCCATTATGGAGTCAGTGAAAGTTTGTTGTTACAGTTTGAAACCACAGATATGCTGTGGCAGTGGGTTTATCAGTGGTTACTAGGTGTGGTCATCGATGATTTGTTATCACTGGTTATAAGTGTGTATATCGGTGGTAACTAATGTGGATATCGGTGGTTACTAGTGTGGGAATCACTGATTATTCATCATCGCTGGTTATAAGTGTGTGGATATCGGTGGTTATAAGTAGTTGTCGCTGGTTATGGTGGCCATTTTGAATAACTGTCGTAACTAGAGCGGTCATGACCTGGAAAGTCCCAATTTTTTTTTTTCATATTTACGAGTAAAATAAAATAATGATAGTTACGACTCGCACCTAAATACATTTAATATAACATTTTATGAATATTTGTTGCATTTAAGTAGTGTTACAGTGGGTAAATACATTTCTGATTAACATCCATGGTGCCGAATAACTTAATTGAATTATCTTGTTTTTTTTTATTTTCTGTGCATATCTTGGTCCCAATTAACATGGATAATCAGGAGTTTGCTGTATGAACTAAAGGGATGGGCTATCTACCAATTAGCACTGGTCAGCTTAGTGGGTTATAGACCAATCTTGTATTTCTTTCTTTTCTAGTACCAGATCTCTCTTTTTACTTTCCTATCCAGTCTCCCTTGCCTGACCTCTTGTTTTCTTCGACCCTGATGGTATTAGAGTATTCGAGGCAGAAGGGTTCATTTCTATCTTCCCTATATCTCTTTCTTTTAACCTCGTGGGCACTCACCTTGATGGAGAGATGTCCACATAAGCTGCATGTACATAAATGCAGCCCCACTGCAACTTAATCATAAGTATGAAATGGATTCGTGTCATCAGCTATGACTGGATACATGTAATAAAGAATGAATGAATAAACCTTAAGTTTACTTTGTTTTTTCCCAGTTCTCTAACACACATTACATTTTTTTTTCTCCTAAAACATATAGTCAATTTCATTCCTTGCATTCTCTAGTAAAATATAAATTTAATAGTTAATTATTTGGTTATACATACTGTGGATTCAGATATTTTAACAGGTAATGTGTCCCGAAATATTTTAAGAATTTTTATATATGTATTTTATGTTTTTTACAAGACCTTTGTGTTACATTTATACCAAGTCATTGCATATTTTGTACTCTGGGTTCCGTATATGATAGATGGCATTACTGCATCTATTTTCAATTTTCATTCCAATGATTCAGTAGACCACATTGGGATAAGTGGTCATACTATACCTGACTAGACAATGGAATCTGGGGATCACTGACTGATCCATTCTGTTTTTACCAAAACATTGTTGTCAATCCTACAGTCTATACTTTCATTGAATTTTCCACTCTTACATTTAAGTAATATTTTCTACTCTTCAGTACATTTTAATCAGATTTTTAGCAACATCCTGCTAAACAAGTTCATACATAAGAAGAAAGACTTTGCATCATACAAGAAGTAGAGAAAAATCCAACAGAGAAAAGAGTTGATATAGTAAAGCCCCTATGCTTACCATCGTCAACCCTTATTTAATAATTGCAAAGAAAGGGAAATTCAGAGAGCAGATAAATAAGCATGGTACATCAGAAAAAAGAAGACAGGAAAAGAATCAACTTAGTGACCTGAAAGTATTCCACTTTCCTGGTACCTGCAGGTATGAGCATCGGCATTCCTATAGATGGGAGCAATCCTAAGGAAGAATTGCAGCAACAATAGGAATTGAAAACTTTTCGGCTTCCAATGATTGGATCTCCTTTTTCCAACAGCATCATGGTCTGATTTTTTTAAAAAATTGACAGGAGAAATTGCTGCAGTGGATGCCAACTCCACAGATCTCTGGTTTGAGAAACTGCCAGAGCTGCTGAAGGGATACAAGGCTTGTGACATCTATAATGGAGATGAGATGGCCTATGTTTCAACTGTCTTTCAGACTGGACTCTAAGCATTAAAAATAGAGTCATGCCATGGAGGAAGAAGTGCAAAGGAGAGACTTGTGTTACTGTGCACAAAAGTGACATTAGACAAACTAGTACCTGTCATTATTCATAAATTTGCAAAAGCACCTGCTTCAAAAATGTAAATAACACTATCTATGAACTATTATTCCAACTCAAAAGAGGGATGATGTCAGATTTTCAGATGCATTCTTAATGCACCCAACTCATTTTATGCTCAAGGTAGAAAAATCCTGCTTTTTTATTGACAACTGTGTTGCACATTCTCTGGACACACTGTCTTTGAAGAATATAAAGGTGGTGTTTTACCCTACCAGATGCATCAGTGTTATAAAGCCTCTTGATTTTGGGAATTATAAAGAACTTCAAGCAAGCCTATAGAAAACAACTTGTATGCTTAATGAACGTAGAAGAGGAGGTTAAATAGAAAATCAAAGTCCTACAAGCCATTCACTTCATTGTTTCGTCTTTGCAACAAGCGACCCAATCAATAATTCAATTTTTTTTTGCAAAATGTGGCTATGCAGGCAGTAATGAATTGTCTGATGTGGGTTGATTTTAGAAATTGTGTGTCTGTGGATCAGGAGCCTGCAATATGTGGCATACTGGTAGTCTGTGGATGAAATGTGAGGCAGTGATAATTGTAAATTCCATGAATGAAGTAGGAGGCAGTGGTGGTGTTGATGAAATTCAGCCTGAACCAGTGCCAAGTTTTGTAGAAGCGCTAAAAGGACTTGAGTCTAGGAGAAGATTCATACAATCTCACAACATCACTGAGAAAGACTAGTTGAATATTTAATATTTGTAGGAAATAACACTATGAGGTTTCTTTTAATTATTATGAGTTACATATTTTGACTCTAGTCAAAGATAAATTTGCGTTTAGATTGGAACTTGCTTAGATAGCTCAGCCGGTAGAGTCTTGGCCTAGAAAGCCAAAGGTCCTGGATTCAAGCCCCAGTCTGAACGTAACATATAATTTTTCTCTTCAAATATGATGTATTCATCATTGAGATGTATGAAATGATTAATAAAAATCATCGAAAGAAGCCGTTCTGGCTTTACAGCAAACTCCCGATTATCCGTGTTAATTGGGACCAAGATATGCACGGAAAATAAAAAAAACGGATAATCCAACTAAGTTATTCTAACAAACATGCAATACAGTACTTATTACAGTCCTGTAATTCGAAAACTTTTG
The DNA here is from genome assembly GCA_030220185.1 of Diploptera punctata. Taxonomy (NCBI): domain Eukaryota; kingdom Metazoa; phylum Arthropoda; class Insecta; order Blattodea; family Blaberidae; genus Diploptera; species Diploptera punctata. The sequence goes on along the minus strand of JASPKZ010002635.1, from coordinate 69,655 downwards.
TACTTAAAACAAAATGTGTGTCTAGGAACCACAAATCTCTGTTGAAACCATGTGTTTTACACCATGAAGTCCGATATTTTCCTAACATTTAAGACATCAACGTAATCAAATTCATTTTTGTCCCATATATTATAAAAGATGTCTATATATTTTGATGTTTCTGTGTGGCTAATTTTGCTTTCAAATGTCATATTTTCATTTTTACTTCTCCTTCCCCTTCTCCTCGCACTTTGTTGACAATAGCTGCATCATTCAATGTTTCGAAGCTGGGTTCACACATGTCACTCAGCAACTACTCAGTCACATTTTCTTCATCCATATTTTCACAGCCTGCAACTTCTTTCAACAAGTGAGCTATATTTGTAGCATTGTCACAGTCTTCGGAAGTAATACTGCAATGTCTCATTCATTCTTAGGCGGCATGTGTTTATTCCATGATTGTGCTATTGTGATTGGTTTCACTTCTTTTTCCCACGCCCTACAAATTCCATAAATGGCTCTAACATATTTAAAGATTTCTAAAATGTGACATCAGTTCCCTCGTGTATTAGGCTTCATACAAGGTTGGTGCGATAATGTTCTTTAATACTAGCAATCGCACCTTGGTCCATGGGTTGAATCAGAGATGTGACACATGGTGCAGATATTTCATAATCTAACCATCATCAGATATAAGCTCACTTGAACTTGGGTAGCAGGGAGCATTGTCTGAAGTAGGACAGCTTTAACAGGTAGCCCTTCCTCCTCAAAATATGCCGTGGGTACCGTTAGACATGTCAGGGGAGGGGGTTATGAGTGGAGTTATCTTTATTATGCGAGTTTCTAAACGTAGTTCACTGCAGCACACTTTTTTTCATTACAATAAAAAATACAGTAGAGTATTTATCTTCATTTTTAAAAATACAGTAGGAAGACCCATGTCCAGATAATCCATAAAGTGGATAATACGCGCATGGATAATCGAGAGTTTGCTGTATAATGTAAAATTCCCATTTGCAAGAAAAAAGCAAAGGTTTCATAGCATTTGATGCACAGGAACTAACAGCATATATAAGAGAAAAACTTGCATTTAGATTGGAACTTGCTCAGATAGCTCAGTTGGTAGAGTCTTGGCCTAGAAAGCCAAAGGTTCTGGGTTCAAGCTCCAGTCTGAGCATATAATTTTTCTCTTCAAATATGATATCATAATAATTAGTTGAATATTGTTTATATTGAAATCTTACTGTTTAATTTGAAAATGAAAGGTGCTAACAGCCAAGAGAAAATGAACTATTATTTCATGAAATAGTTTCGTGTACTGTAAATTAAGATTGTCAAAAGACATTTATAATAAATTAGGTATTTCTTGAATATATGTATATAAAATTTGCCAATTTATATTATTTTTATAGGCATTTGCACTTATTTTCCCATATCAATCTTTTATTTTCAGATCTCCCAATGCAGTAATCTCCAATTCAAAATAAAGAGACAGTAAATTTCTTAATAATTAACAATTACTAGTCCTACTGCCAGACTCAAAGTGTTAACAACTCTACGATAATCGAAGTTCACTGTAATTTGAACTGTTGAGTAGCTAGGTTCATGAGAACCTGTAAAAAAAATATATATTTGATCTTTCATTCCCTAAAAGTTTGAAAAAATTTCCTTTCTTTTTCATTGAAAAAAGTGCTTGTCTGAACTTTGATTATGCCACATTTCAGTTATTGTGACTTACTCTTAACCAACATGAATATCCATTTGGACAAAGACTGCAATGAGTTCATAATGCTTGTGCACGTTACATATGCAACCTCCGTATATCAGATCACATATACTCCAGCATTTGAAATATTGACTTGGCTCGGATTGGAAAACAGGTAAAAGATACACTGCCTCTACTTCTTATAAAATACTTTATTCATCTAATCACCCCTTTATGTTTCTACTCACTTCCATTCACCATCTTCCCACCATAACTTGAACACAAGTTCAAAAGAAAATATAACTCTAGCTGTACCTCTACAGCTAATATCTCACTAATCCTCATTCTTCCTTGTTTCAGCATCTGACTCTAATTCCTCCCTTATTATATCAAGGACTGTCTTACTCAAAAGCGTTCAAAAAAAAAGTTTATTAAATATTTCCTTAGACAATAGAATATATAACCATGTTCCAGATATATTTTTTATTATTCTTTTATATTTAACACTTTCTTTACCAAGCCAATTATTTAATCAAATTATAGGTTATCAATTCCTTTAACATTTATATAAAATAGGAATCTACACGAATCCAAATTGTCCTCTATGCAATAAAGACGAAGAAATGAATGAAGAACACCTACAAACCTGTGAAGTATTACCTGTTGGATCCACAATAGAGAAATATTGGAGAGCAAGAACGCTAATGGCTTTGGTGCCAAGGCCCAGCATTTGAAAACAACAACAACAACAACAACATATTTTTGTTATTTCCCTGTCAACTATATATTATGAAGCCTATGTCTACTATGTATTATTAACCAAGTTGTAGATAATTCATAATTGTTATTACATGTATAATCTAACCCTGGTGAAGTGGAAGAGAAGACCTTATGGTCTTAACTGCATCAGGTAAAATTGTATTATAATTGTAAGCCCATGTTTTCCCTTTACAGAGATTTAGGCGCTCTCCCCCTACAGGGAAGAATTTGAACCATTCTAATTTAGTTACACTTGTTTTCGTATAGATGTCATTTTTAGTGGTCCGTGGTCAGCGTTCCGCCTCATACTGACATCTAGGAAACCAAGATAGTACTAGGACGGGAAAATTCGGTAAATTTTGCTTAGAGGCCTTTTCATTCAGGCTTAAGGATTTTTTACGAGCCTGAAAATCTTCAGACTCGGGACCCATGGCTTAAAGTCCGTCCCAGAGGACTTGCTCCTTGGATTTTTCCATCCTAAAAAATCCATCGACCCCGGCCGGGTTTGAACCCGCGACCCCTCGGGACCAGAGGCAAGGAGCATAACCACTAGTCCACCACGGCCAACATCAGGTAAAATAAATAAATAAATAAATAGCAGGTACAAATGAAAGCATTTCTGGAAATGATAAAGGATAAAGCAGAGCTAACCTTTCCAGTCTTGGAATCCTTAAGCATGCGGTAACGACCAACAGTTTACTACTCTGATGTTGTGTCTGCGACGAGCTGCAGGATTCAAATCACGAAATGGCATCACGTACTGAGAAAAGTTCATTGCTGGCGAATAAGCCGAAATCTGGCAAATCTCATCAATCAGTCGTCGACCTGTAGTATCCAAGTCCCATCCAACAAGACTGTAATGACCTGGAGGAAGGCCAAGGACCTCCTCACTATGAACACCATTTTCTTTCACAGTTGTTGATACCATGATTCACCTAACCTACACAAAATAGAACAAAGCATCAGAAACTCACACTGCCAAAAAATTTATAAAATATACCATTCCAAAACACATTGGAGGGATTGGGAAAACAGTGATAAGTAAAAAAAAAATGAATAGCAGTAAGCATTATAGAAAACAAACAAAACAGAAATAGTATTAAACAGTGATTATGCAACTATTAAAGGAAGAAGTTGTCAGACTATATAAGAGACTAATGCTGTATTACAATGTTTCTATACCTACAAAAAAAAAGTTATTTGAAATGAAGTTTTTATTATGTTGCCTTAATTTGTTTTTATATCAAACTAATTTTATTACTGCAATATAGCAATTTGATATTTTTTCCCGATCACAAACATGAAGCATACAGAGTCAAACTCTCAAGAGCAAACAACTTAAAATAAACAATTATTTGATTACAGCTGAGCTAGCAAAATCCATAGAATTGATGTCTTAACACCTAAGTCAAAAAGCAAATTAACATTTATGTACATTTTTATTTACATAAAGACCAACATTTTCTCTCTAAATCTAATAAAATTTGTTTTTTTATTCATGTAAAGACATATTTTTCCCTCTAAACCTATACAAAACTGAATAAATCTTTGTTTTAATCAAGGGTTCGTCTCCTAAAATTCATGGCATAACTTACTTTTCAATGGATTGATAAGGTAAAGGTAAACCACTAATTTCACTTTTCTGCAAGAGACTAACAGTAGATTTCTGGAGTCTTATCACATATTTCCTTAAAGAAAGATAACTTTTACAACAAAGCTCCAATTTCAGATTATTTATAACACAGGACAAATAACACTGATAATATTAAGTATACAACTTAGAAAATCAGATAAGTTATCAATAAAGAATATAAATTTATTGCAAAAATTGTTACACCAATAGGTCCAAATTATAAATTTTCACAAAAGAAGTACAATATATTGTAAAAACTGTACTATTATGTTGGATCAGTCTTCCACAAATTTAAATAATTTAGGCCTAGGTAAAGTTAATTCATTGACCCGGGTCACTATACATTCCTTTAATATTTCAAGGAAGTGGCGCTGAAGTTTGTTTTTAATTAATAGGAGTTGGAATATTCACGACTTAACCTTAATCGTCAATAGAAGTCCTACTGGCTATAAAGTAGTGTTAAATTCCCAATAAATGTCTTCTTAACTAAGAAGCCGCCATTTGCAAAGATAGAAGCTATGGTTTCAAGCATTTGGCACGAGGGAATTACAACGTACATAAGAGAAAAATTTGCATCTAGATCGTAACTCGCCTCGGTAGCTCAGTTGGTAGAGCACTTGGCCCGGAAAGCCAAGGGTTCCGGGTTCGAGTCCCGGTCTAGGCGAAAAAAAAAAATTTTTCTCTTCAAATATAATTTAACCTCATATTTGGATTTCAGTTGAAATTGATAATGCATAACGCATCGAAACCTTGGTCTTCAATAAATATACAAATATGAGGTGAGTCATGAATATCTGAACTCCTATTAAATATATGTATCTTATTACTACATGCTTTTTAATAATTTCATAAGACATCAAAGTATAAAAAAATATATACCTAAAGGCTCATCTTGTCACACATTCTCTCTTGTGCTGACTGCACATTGATTGTACAGTTAAAGATCCAGGTAGTTATATTATAAAAAAATTTGACAATGATGTTAATGTGTAAATTAAATTATCATAAGTAATGCCACGAGTGATTTCCAAATTATCAATAAATTCACGACTCACGAAGTGAGGAGTGAATTTATCTAGAGAATTTGGAAATCAAGAGTGGTATTTGTTAGGACTATTTAACGAATAAAATTAAGCTGTTTACTCACAAATCAATATTTGACTATAGTTATTTTAAAATATGTATATATTTAATGTAAACGGCGATGTTTGAAAACAAATGAGAAACAATAGGTACGCTTCATCTGCTTCTTTTGTTTAACTGTTCAGAATATTAAAAAGGAGGAGCTTTCTTTAATATGGTAATTATAACACTGATAAATATTTCGTGAAACACAACTCTGATTGGTTGTAAAACAGAAATCATTGAAACGTGATTGGTCATTGACTTCCATTTGGGGCATGAGTTAAATAGTCTAAATAAATTCTTAAGTAACATCATAAAAGTGCTTATAACTTAAATTAGTGTAAAAAAAATCCCATCATAATGTTGTCTTGATTCAGAAGCAACCCAATTGCATTGTGAATGAAATATCACTGCTCCTGGGATGTGTGATTATAAGAGAAACATTTGTCAGGACAGAATTTGTCCAAGTAGCTCAAGATTTTAGAGCACCTGTTCGTAAAGCTGGAGAACTTTGTTTTAAATCTGGTTCAGGCAAAAATTTCTTCTTCAGCATAAATTTGACTATTGCTTCTTTTCAGTTCTACTTTTATAACTTGTGCTGCAATTAATAATTTTTTTAAATCTCATGTCAACACCCAGATTTGGATTTGTAGCTACAATATGAAATATTTCAGGTATACATAAGAATTAAATATATGACCTATACAAAGATAACGATATAGTTGTAGATATTAAAGTTAGACGTATCGAATGGTTGGGCCATATTTGCAGAATGAACGAGACACGTTTATCCAAGATGATATCAAATGCTAAGTTGGATGGAAGGAGAAAAGTTGGGAGGCCTAGGTTACAATGAATGGATGATGTACAGGCAGACCTACAAAGATTGGTATAACAAATTGGAGAAATAAGGCCACTGACCGAAGAGAATGGATAGTTATGAGGGAGGCTAAGGTCAAACTAAAAGGACCGTCATGTCAATGATATGAATTTAAATGAAAGTAAATAAGTCTCAACCTTTACTAGAAATAAAGACAAAAATATCTGCAACTTCTAGTCATTTCTTACTACGTTCCCTGATAATATTCTTCAGTCCTAGCAAACTGATTCAGATGGTAGCATATTCAGGAGACATTGAAATCTCAATCTTGATTAGAAAATAAAGCCAAAAAAATATCCACAACTTCTCGCTGTTCCTTACTAAGTTCGTTGATAATATTCTTCAATCCTAGCAAATTGATTCAGAAGGTGGCATATTCAGGAAGCATCAGGATGAAATTTCAGGGTCTACAAACCTAAGTTTTCACTACCTGCTTCAGCATTAAGTCAAATACTGAATTAAATTTTATTACCATGATCCATGTCATCACTTATTACTAACATTTTGGCTAATTGCCATAGAGAATGTTATATAAACTAGTTAGCAGTTTACTATGAAAATTTACACAAGCAAAATCTCCTGAAGATTAAACTATTCCCAAGAATATAAAAAATTCTTGTGCATCATACACCAACATGTAATTAATAATTATAGAAGGAAAAGTAAGCTAAATCAAGCTAATGGGTTCATACCTCAAAGAAGATCATGAAATGTCGAGAAGACAACATTGCAAGAATCCCAAAAAGATATTTTAGAATAAATTATATATACTGTTCATAGTACAAGCAAAGAATTAGGAATATTTCCACTATGACTATTTTACAAGCAAAGTTGTAAAGTTTTTTCTGGTGAAGTTTTGTTGATGGACAAAAGTAAAATATTCTGCATTTACAGACATATTTGCTTAATTATCTAAATGTAATTCTTGTTTTCAAATTTATCAAAGTTTTAGAGGCTGAATGCTTTACAAACAATTCACATTTTCTAAAGAAAATGTAATCCTCTCTTGTGTGAATAGCCCACACATTTTTATTCAAAATTCAAATGAAAAATGTATTAAGTTATGTAGATAGGAAATAACACTATGAGGTTTTTTAATATTGTTTATTTTTTATTATTTCACTCACCTCATACTTCATAATTCCTAGCAGACCTAGCAGGGTTTCTTCACATCATTTGTGAACGTGACACGGCATTGAGAATGTCACAAATGATGTGAAGAAACCCTGGGACTGCTAGGAATTATGAAGTATGAGGTGAGTGAAATAATAAAAAATAAACAATAGAAAAATGTATTGTTGCTTATACTTGTCCTCTATCTTGCTATTACCTTCTATAGGACCATGTACATTTACAATTACAAAATCATGTTTCCCCTTTAGAGATGTATGAAATTCTAACATCTAACATCTCTAATAGTTGAGAGGATCCTCCTCTAATAAAGTGTGTTGTGCTTGCCAAGTGTTGTAGAATATCACTGATTCATTATGTTATTTAATTTTAAAGATACAGAACCAAGATTCTAGAAGCAATGTATTACGTTAAGAGTATCTCCAAGAATGAAATAAAAATAACATCTGGAGTAATTGCATGCTCACTTATTTTTTTTATAAATACATAATTACAGCATCTCACCACATGAATAGTCGCTCAAATGATTTTTCTATTACCAATAAATGGAATACTTACCGGTACATGAGTTGGAAAACTTAAATTAGAAATTAAACTTTAGCAGGCTCTGATATCATACAATGCAAGCAGAGGTTTCCAAAATCACAACTATTCACTTACCTCTCAATCACCAATATTAAAACATCACATTACTCCCTTTAAATGCTCAGAATAACAACAATTACAGATACAGCAATCTCTGATAAGAGAAATGTTTGATACAGGAAGTCTGATAAAATTATATTCAAATGCCAAGATAATTCATAATCTAGCATATAATATGAATGATTGGAAAACATTAGCTCAGGATAGGAATGTATGAAGAGCGGCCATGAACCTATGGGTTCAATAGTGCCAGTTGGTTAATCTGAGTGATCTAGGTTTGGTGCAAAGCTATGGAACTTGCAATGAAGAATCAGTGCCTTTCTAGCTAAGTTTCAAGTTAGACGTTTAAGATATTTAACAATTTTTAACTTTTAAAGTATATATAGGAAACCTAACTATAAAGGCTTGTTACAGGGCTTAGTGGCCCTAAATGCTGCAGTTTCTGAAACACTATTTCTTAGGAGAGATGGGAAGAGTTTTTCAAAGAGAATGTTCTAACCTTTCTCTTATCTCATTAAGTCTTTCTCCAATAAGTACACCTGAGTTTATAAATAAAATTAAAGGCTATTAATACACTGTGCACCAGGACTAAGTATATCCTCTGGTTTCGTGAAATGCAGTCTGCAAATACAGTGCAATGAACCATTTGTGAACTTCCTCACCACATAAAGGAGTTTCATGAATAAGGCTACTTAATGCAATTGGTATAGCTTCTATCAAGTTACCAAAAATAATTTTATTAACAGAATACAATATGAATCCCAAACTATACACATTTTATAAAATAACAAAATAATTTTGACTGCAATTACTCTAGTATCTGAATATGGTACTATGAAATTAAGTGAGTCAAAAATGTGTGCTTTGTTTTAAAATGACACCTTAACCATTTGTGTAAGGTTTCAATAATTTCTCTAACATTATGAAAATACAATAGGAAGTAACATTATGAGGAATAAGTTGGTCTGCCATCATAGGATGAAATATGAGGTAAGATGACAGCAGACCAACTTATTTATTCTCTAAGCTTGTAAAGATATGAAGTCCTTCAAAATGAGATGAATTTCTATACTCCAGTAGCTACTGTTTTGTATTATAATATGGTCATATAAGTACAACCATGCTTAATCTAAAATAATAAATTTAGGATCCACAATACCATCCATGGCACTTTGTAAAAACCAGTTAACAAAAATTCATGACACTCACTTTCTGTAGGCTGTAAAATTCATGCATTCATTCACTATTGTCATAAATTGAATAATGAATGTCTTACCTTCATATACTCTGTTTTTCAAAGTACAGGATGGGTTTCAGGAAACTCCTTTCCTATCATCAGCCATCTTTAAGACTGTTGAATTTTCCTCTTCACCTTCATCTACTAAACTGCCATGTGAAGAACAGAGTATATGAGGTAAGATATTTGTGATTATTTATTAACTTGAAAGCCTCAATGTTATTTCCCATGACTATTTAACTCATGTCGCAAATGGTAGTCAATGACCAATCATGTTTTAATGAATTCTGTTTTACAACAATGACAGTCATGTTTCACCTCGCTCTTTATCAGCTCCTGCTTTGTGATAAAGAAAGCTCCTCCTTTTTTAATATTCTGAACAGGTTAGACCATTATTTTTCTCCAACAAATACATTGAATATAGCAAATAATGAATAGATTCAGTGATTTTACTGAGTTGTTTATTCAAAATATAAATGATTAACCTATAATGTTGATTATAATAGTTTGATGTGTTTCATTATTTCTCCACTAGAGTGCATTCTTACAATATTGCGATCCTATTTGGCAATAAATATGATTGAGTTGCAGTGAATATACATAACCTCACATTTCTAATTTGTTTTGAAACATCTCCATTTACATTAACTATATAAATATTTTAAAACACTGGTAACTATACTCAATTATTTTTTAGTAAAGAGCTTAATTTTATTTGTTAAATAGTCCTAACAAATGCCACTCTTGATTTCCAAATTCTGTAGATAAATTGGAAATCACTCGTGGCATTACTTATGATAAATTTATGAAAAAACCGAGTTTCTCCCACTTTATAATGAATTATATCTTTTTACATTTCCCCTCATAGAACTTGATTATTTTCACAGGACCAGTTTGTGGCACTATCGCTCCTATCCTCAGTCAAAACTCTGCCAGACTTTTTGGTGAGGATAGGAGTGATGGCTCTAGAAACTGGTCCTGTGAAAATTACAGTTTTATGATGTGAGATGTGAAAACATTTCTTTGATTCATTACATAAATTGTAAATTACCTCAGTGTTACTTTCCATCACATTTTTTTTTTTAAATTCTCTTTCCTCATTTATTCAGAAATAATCCATTATTTAAAAATTGTTATAAGGTTTAATATAGTTGTCCTATGTAGAATGGCAACACCATGAAATTTCATTGCAAAACATAGTTGCTCTGATCCACAATTCTTTTGTTATCAAGTACCATTCTTTAGGATATACTCATGAATATTTACTATTTTTACATTGATTTCCCTTAAATATGTTGATTGTAAAGGGGGATATAATAACATTATGATTTAGGTAGTTCAATCAATATTCTAATTTGTGGTGTTCGAGAGTTATCCTACATTATGAAATTTATACCAATTTTTTATTTAAGGTTTATTTTTTAAGACAAAATAAAACCTTTGTTGTAATGTAAACTTTAGTGGTGTCATGGTAAGCCACAATCTTTGCTCCCAACTAAGACATACATCAACACAAACATAAACAGAGCTCATAAGTAACTGAACAGTTGCAATGTGACCATATGGAACATCCTTAAATGTAGGGAAAGACCAGCATCAGTTATTATTCCTGGTGAACGTGGTCTATTACAGAATTAGGAACATTTTCACTAAGACAATTTTTAGGGCCACATGCAAATACATTAGTCTCTACTCAAATTACTTCCAATTACTGGTGAGCTGACTTTCCGTGAGCATGTGCAAAGATCGAATTAGCAACCCACTAACTGGTCATGCATGAAAGTTGTCATTTTTGTAATATTGGCAAGAAATTACCCAGAATTCTCAGCGATAAAACCACTTCCATTTTTTTCGTCTGTTAGAGGAATGCATTTACGCTTGCATCCCGCAAATAATACCGTATACGGCAATGTCTGCATTGTGCAATATTACGCCGATTCTCCTGTTCTTCCAGTTGAATTCTTTGGTAGACTCTACCAAATTCCTCTTCTCCGCGTATACCAAAAACATGATCGAAGTCTTCAAGGTCCGACATCTTGGATAAAGCAGCAATGTACGCGGCAAGGTTTCAAACTACATCAGTTACCATCGGTTCCCATTGGGTTGCTCACCATTAGTTTCTTTGCTAAGTCACCTCGCCAAGTAGCTTAGAAATTTCAACAATTATTATCGCATGAACAGATTTTTGAGTACACAAAAACGTATTTGGATGCAATTTTCTCAGCAGAGTACAGGCAGAGAACAACTTTTACGGTCTAATGCGTTCATAGATTTGAGCCTTAAGCTTTTTCTCTAAGTTCCATTGGTGGATAAGAATAAGCTTCTCTTCATTTATATACAGGGTGATTCAAAAGTCTCTCGACATTTTCCTCATATTGTTAATTTATGTATTTTTGTTATATGTAATTGGAAACTATGCTAACAATAGAAGAAAGATTAGCTGTTGTTTTCGCACGTATTCGAGGATTGATGTGCGAGCAGGTCCAAGAAGAATTCACTAGAAAGTTCAGAAAACCAGGTCCCAGCAAGCAAGCTATTAGAGATCTGGTAATGAAAATGAAATGGACGGGATCTATTGCTGATGAGGCACGTAGAGGGAGGCCGGTTACAACACCAGAAGATATGCAACCCATACAAGATGCCATATGCGAAGTACCGGTGTATCAACCTCAAGACTCAGCAGATAGTTGGGTATGTCCCAAAGCACTGTATGGCGCACCTTGCGCTTCAAACTGAACAAATGCCCTTATCACATCCAGATAATGCACAAGCTTAAACCAGAAGACTATGTATCTCGACAAGCTATGTGTGATGACCTGTTAAATGCCATTGAAAATGAAGACTCATGGAACATATATTGTTCAGTGATGAGGCAACATTCCACACATGTGGACATGTCAATAGGCATAATTGTAGAATTTGGACAGGCGAACAGCCAAACACCCAGACAAGAGTTTCAGAGAGACACACCAAAGGTAAATGTGTGGCTGGGAATAACAAAAACAAAAATTACGGGCCGTTCATGTTTGCAGAAACAACAGTAACTGGAAGTAACTATCTTGACATGTTAGAACAATACCTAGAACTACAGCAGGCATAGGATGATGTACAAGATACTGTGGTTTTCCAGCAAGATGGTACACTACACCATTTGGCCCATGAATGTTTGTGACCACCTCAATGACGTTTTCCATGGTAGATGGATCGGTCGTTGTTCACTGAGAATTTGGATGGCCAGGTCTCCAGACCTGACACCACTAGACTTCTTTGTTTGGGTTTTCGTTAAGTCCAAAGTGTATGAAGTGAAGATCAACACCTTACAGCAATTGAGAAACTGAATGGCTGCAGCAGTAGCTGCAATCTCACACCAGCTCTGCTGGCAAAAGTGTTTCGCTGTACATAAAAAAGATGGAGTCTGTGGCATGACCTAGAGGCCCACTACTTTAAAATGTATTGAGTTTATCATTACTTTCCATATGTAATAACAAGTTTGGCATAAAACATTGGTTTGACGAAAATGTCAAGAGACTTTTGAATCATCCTGTATGTATTTGCATACATATCTATTGTAATTCTTGTTATCAAATTTATCAAAGTTTAAGTGGCCATATGTTTTACAAACAATTCACATTTTCTAAATAAAAGTAATCCACATTTTTTGTTTATAAAGGTCACATTTTTTTGCTCAAAATTAAGATGAAAATTATTGTGACACACTCAAGATTCTGAACTCATTCTAATGTCTTAGTCCTTTGTATTAATTTTACAGGAGAGAAAAAGAAAAATTTTTGGCACTTTTTTACAAATTTCAATAGTATACCAAAGTTTTATTTAATACAGCCATATTTTTTAAAAATAGCTTTTACCATACTATTGAAATATTAAAATAAACAACAAATATCTTTCTTCTCTACTGAAATATCAATTGAAAAAAAAGCAGTTATGTTCCTTTGGTTCTCACACAGTGAAATGAAATCAATTTTATTTCACATCCCAATTATTCACCAAAACATTTTTTTTTTACTTATACTTAATATTAAGGTTCAGATATGACGTGCTTTTTCTTTTTTGCTTCTATTTTAATCATAATGTTGAATTAATTTAATGTTTCTAATTTCTTTTAGAGGCTTTATGTTCAAAATATTTACACATTTAGGTTATTTCATATTCTACTTATATTTACAGATAATCTCACATGCAAATATGTTCAATGTGTGATATTTTAAAATTTCTACATCCTGAGAATTGCTAATTCAGAGAAAGAGTTACTACTACATTTTAGTTTGGCAGTCAATATAATGTGGCCTTTCAAAAAAACAATGAATTATGGTATATATAGCCTATTGTCATTCATACAAAGAAATATGCAGTGACGACTCTGGTATGGCTAGCTATCTGTCCCTTGTCACACACATTTCAATAGAAATAAGAATTATTCTTAAAAGAAAAATTAACTGCTGAATTGAGATTTAAACTGGAGACCTCTAACTTCATACGTTAGCATGCTACTGACTACACTATTTAGGCATTCTAATGCAAACACTTTTCTTATTAGCATTTGCATTGCTGATTTATTTAAAATATAGAAATCTCATTACTTTATTAAAAATATAGAGACCTCATTACTCTATTAAAAACAGAGATCTCAGGTACAACACCCAATTCAGATCTTAATTAATTTTTCTTTTTAAAAGATAATTATTGTCCATCATTGCATCATCATCTTCAAGGTATGGGCCTGTTGGCCCATTCTGCTCTCCGGTGCACTATATGCTGAAGGTGTAGGTCATCTTTCCAACGACATTTTGGTCTTCCTACATTTCTTTGGCCTAGAGGTTTATAATGAAGCAGCTGTTTTGATAAACAATTATTTGGCATTCTTTATATATGTTCAAATCAATTACATTTATTTCTGTGTACTCTCTCGTTTATATTATATATTTGTAATTCATCTCTGATATCCATAATTGCAAATGTTAAAATTTGTATTATAAACAGAGAAATAAGAATTTTGATTTTTTTAAATAATTTTTAATTCTTTAACAAAATTGTTCATGATGTGCTTTCCAGTAGTTTCTTGGAGAATTTGATGTATATAAAAGTTATGGAGGTATTGTGAAATCTATCTGTTTTAGAAGTATGAAAGCTTCGAACTGGTCAAAAACACAATTTAAAATGGGGAGAGCAAAAGGCCATGAAACAATTTCCATAAAGGACAAACATAAAAGATAGATGGAAATTTTAGATTTTCAACAATGCGCAAATTAACAACATTTTAAATTATTGTAAAGGTGTGTGTATTGATGACCCACAATTAGAATTAAAAATTTCTCCAAGTTAAATTATACTCTCCAAACATCTAGCAGCATTGAAAGAAGTTATGGCTATTCACCAGAATGACTTACCCATGAATTTTCAGTTTATTGTTGTGACTTATAGCTTTTCTTCTGTATTTACTAATATTTTTTAATATTGTAAACTTTTTCAAACAATTTTTATAACTTATTAAATTAATATTGAGAAGCTAAAGCTATTACTATGATAGAAATAAGTAAATTAATAAACACGATTAAATTATTGTAAATCAATGGTAAAGAGAAAAATTTTTGCCTGAACCGGGAATCGAACCCCGAACCTTTAGCTTTCCGTGCTAATGCTCAGACCACCGAGCTAATCCAGGCTTCATTCCCATCCAAGCAAGAATCCTTCCTTTACCTTTACTCTACTGGTCCCACATTCAATTGCAATGAATCATCATTCACAAATACACAATGAATGGCTTCTACCTGAAGAAGACATGAAAGGACTCCACACAGCTATAGCATTATTTATTAAATTAATATTGAGAAGCTAAAGCTATTACTATGATAGAAATAAGTAAATTAATAAACACGATTAAATTATTGTAAATCAATGGTAAAGAGAAAAATTTTTGCCTAAACCGGGAATCGAACCCCGAACCTTTAGCTTTCCGTGCTAATGCTCAGACCACCGAGCAGGTTCAGACAAAAAATTTTCTCTTTACCATTGATTTACAATAATTTAATCGTGTTTATTAATTTACTTATTTCTATCACAGTAATAGCTTTAGCTTCCCAATATTAATTTAATAAATAATGCTATAGCTGTGTGGAGTCCCTTCATGTCTTCTTCAGGTAGAAGCCATTCATTGTGTATTTGTGAATAATAATAATAAGTAAAAGGTTCGCCCGAGTGGGCATTGATTATATTTAATCTTTGCTATATTCATTCAGTGTTTTTGTGTTCTTTGGGCACTTCTGTATGTGGTACTGTTTGCATCTGTGACCACACAAAGCACATGTACATTTTTCATTTGGGTCGTGGTACTTCTTGTTTTCACACACTTTGTGATGAAAACCGTGCACTGCATAAAGTGTCACAACATGTCGCTGGTCCTGGTTAGCTTTTGTCCAATTCCTCTCTATCATGGCTCCCGTAGCATAGAAATCAAGGTCTATCTCCCTCTTCTTCAATTTGCTTCGGTGTACGAGTTCTGTATAGGGGCCGGTAGTAGGTAGAAGGTGTTTCATCCTCAGATCTTCTGCATAGAACGACTCTCTTGCAAGTTCATATACAAGTCTCGACGGGGTTGTTTTCCCCACCCTTAGAACCACTTTAAGGAAACGTGCCTTAACCTTCTCTATCCTTTCGAGATCGCTATGTGACAGTTTCTCCCATATAATGTCTATGCCGTATGTTATGATTGGAGATATCGTTGTATCGAATAATGTCATGGCCGTGGGTAGTGACAGTCGGGCTAGATTTTTTATGATGTAGATTGCTCTTGTGCTGCTGCTGTTTTCTCTTGTATATGTTGGTTGAATGATCGTAATGTTGTTTGGAGTGTCATGCCTAGGTATGTGAATTTGTTAACTGTCTTTAGTGGTTCGTCATTCAGCATTAGGATATCTTCTTCTGTGGCTCTTCCTCCTCTTCTAAATGTTAGTTGGACTGTCTTTTCTGGGTTGATGGTGGTGAGTGTTGTTTTGTCGACCCATTGTTCTAGTTCCTGTAGTGCCGCTTGCAATTCTGTTTTGTTTGGACTTCCTAGTATCATATCATCCGCGTACCTGATCAATGTCGTTTCCTGCATATTTTTCAGTATGTCGGTGATATCGGACGTTACTGCATTGAAAAGAAGTGGGTTCATAGGATCCCCTTGTAGGACACCATTGGTCTGATGGATTGCGTTTGATGTGTCTATTCCATCATCGATTTCGACGAGGTTGTATGCCAGGATGTTTTCTATTATGTTACTGAGCGGATGAGTTTCCCCTATCATATGCTTGAGCTTGGTGATTAGTTTGCATCGGTCTATCAGGTCGAAAGCCTTTTTGTAGTCTATGAAGACTGCATGGAATTTGCCTTTTGGTCTCCGTAATGCTGTTTCTATCTCATCCATCAGGCACTTAATTGCATGTTGAGTGCTCCTTCCTCTCATAAAGCCGAACTGGCATTCTGGTATATATCCAGCAAGTTCTACCTAGTCTGTGAGCCAAGATCCTTGTGAAGATTTTGAATAAGTTGTTTTCTAATGCGATACCTCGGTAGGAGTCTAGGTCTCCCTGTCTCCTTTGCCTTTGTACAGCAGTTTGATTTTTGCTGTTCTCCAACTATTTGGGATCGTCCCTGTGTGTATACATTCATTAAGCAGTAGGGTCCAGAAGGGTAATAATAGGTCTTGTGCGACTTTCAAGTGTTCGGCTTGTATGTTGTCAGGCCCTGGGGCTTTCTTGTTTTTCATTGAGATCAGTGCCTTCTGGATTTCCTCTGATGTTATTTGAAGAGTGTATTCATTTCTGTGATCTTGGGTGTTGGTGGTATAGGCTTCCTGGGTGTGCATTTTATTCAGGATACTGTTGAAGTGTTTTTCCCATGTTGTTATGGGTATCTGTCTTGGTTGTGCCACAGGTTTTCTATATCTTAATGCCAAGAAGGGGTTCTGTTTAGCTTCTTCTGCTATTTTCTTGGCTTCTTGCTCTAAGAACTCCGTTTTCTTTTCTTTTAGAAGAAGTTTGTATGTCTTTCTTTTTTCTGCATAGTGTCTTAGGTCTTCCTCGCTTCCGTCGATTCTAACCTTGTGCAATGCTAGCAGTGTTTCTTTCCTCTCCTTATAGCAGTCTTTGTTGAACCATGGTTGGGACCTTCTTGGCTTGTTTGGTATGATGGCATTTTGTATAATGTTGTTGGCTAGCAGTACTGCTTTTTCCATCTGGCCATTTGTTAGTAATTCTATTGCTTCCTGTATTTTGTCATCACATTTAGTTAGCTGTGATGTGTTTAGTTTCCTGCTTTGGGCGCCATTTGTTCGATTCTTTGTTTCTGCGCGTTGTGTCTTCTTTATTATGAAGGTCGTTTCTATGGGTATGTGTTTTCTAATTGGAGCTGCTGGTGATGTCCATAGTCCTTTTTGTTCCTCCAGGGCAATTCCTGTATTTGTGAATGATGATTCATTGCAATTGAATGTGGGACCAGTAGAGTAAAGGTAAAGGAAGGATTCTTGCTTGGATGGGAATGAAGCCTGGATTAGCTCGGTGGTCTGAGCATTAGCACGGAAAGCTAAAGGTTCGTGGCTCGATTCCCGGTTCAGGCAAAAATTTCTCTCTTTACCATTGATTTACAATTTTTATAACGTTATTTGACAATTTTTAAGTATTTATTTAAATATGCAAATCACAACATTATGACACTGTTAGACAACATTGTGATGCTGCTATTTTCTCCACAGAGTATATTACTTAGTCTATGATTTTTCTATCGCTGGTTATAACAGTGTTCGGGAGTGATAAGCAAGTGTACACCCATTTTTAATAAATGTTTGGTAATTTTAATATTATTAATATATTTAACATAGATTTGGGAATTTATTGCAAAGATCGAACACTTAAATTTCATAGTGATGTGCTGCCATCTAGCATAAGCTGTATAAACTTTAGTATGATATCAATAATAATCAATATGTGGCAAGGATGATAATCGATATGTGGTTTGATGGTGGGTTATTGCTGGCTCTATAAACTCTGGCACATGCACACTGTTGTTCTATAGGACTTCGAAAATATATCAGGTAAAAAAAGTGGAGAATCCCCAAAGTTTCCTTCAATGAAACAAGATCATTCTGACTGAAACGGAAAATTTCTCTTTGAGAATTTGAAGATAAATATATATGATAAACCATAATGCTGCAGTAACCTTAGAGCTTCATTTTACTGCATTACAACACAGCTTAATGAGTTATTGTTCTTTCAGGAACAAGAATTGTAATAGAAGAAAATGTGTCACTGTAATGATATGGAATCTTAAACCAATACAAGGAAAAAATGAAACTTGTGTTTTTAATGTTAGAATATAACTGAAGTTTGTAGTAATTAGCCTATGTGTAATTAAATTTGCAAGTATTTTATAGCTGAACTATAATTTATGACTCACTTATGCTATACCACACAATGTTCATATGACACTGTTGCATTATTTACTTTTTCCATTTCTACAAACATTTCTTTCAATTTTAACATTTTTAACAATTCTTAAAACATTTTTTTTATAATTTCTAAATATTAATGTATGCAAAATCTCTCAATAAGTTCTTCTAGGTTCTAAAGAACTTTTCTGCACATGTGCAAGCTTTTTGTCAATAGATGGCATGTGCTACTGGTATGACCAACCTTTACAATAACATTATGTTACTATTTTATTTTGTTAGGTTTAAGGAGTAAGTTAATGTACTTCAAATTAGTTCATAGTTTATTGTATAACATAAATGATTTATATTTAAGATAAAAATTAAATTAATAAAAACATAAATTATTTACTTCTTTCTTCTTCTTCTTCTTCTTCCGAATGCAGTATTGGGTGATGATGCCCGTTCTGCGACTACAAAAACTGATCTTTCCATCGGTTGAAGGGTCTTCCGAGGTCTCTTTTGCCTTTAGGGTTGAGGTGGTAAATCATCTTTGGTAAACGGGAATTTGACATTCTCTGGACGTGTTGGAACCATTTAATCTGATAATTTTGTATATGTTCAACCATTTCCCTACTATTCCACTGCATCCTTATCTCATCACTTTTCATTCTATCCCTTAATGTTACTCCAGTTAGTGATCGGAGGAATCTCACTTGTGAACTATTAATGCGGGATTTATCTTTTGCTCGAAGTGTCCAGCATTCACTTCCATATAGTAGAGCAGGTTTGGCTATGGCATTATGAAATCTCAATTGGATTTCTTTCCTCATTTGTTTTCCAAAATTTCTCCTAATTATACCATTTAATCTGTTATATTTTTCTAAATTTGTTTTACTTATTTAAGATATGAAATTACAAGTTAGTGTAAATCCATTTTTTAAAGTGTTTGGGAATTTATTGTGAAGGTTGGTCACACCAATTACATGCATAGTCCTGCCATCTATTGTGCAAGTTCATAAGCATTGTGCATGCACAGTACTATTCTGTAAGACTTGGAAAAAATTCACGGCGAGTCACAAATTTAAGTTTTTCCTTTGTTTTTGTATCACATTTAGCTATTTTTAAGATTGTATTTGGTTGTATATTTCCCACTTTCTTGAGGCCATAAATGTCTGAATTCGGCTCAACAGTACATTACCTTTCCCTTCATTTTCCTTAGTATATTCTTGTAATACTGTTACTATACCTACTTCTTCTGTCTTTATTAACATTTTGTAATATTTTAAACATTTTTCAATGATATTGATAACATTACTTTACAATTTTTAGGTATTTATTTATTTATGAGAAACACAGTAACATTACGACATTTCTAGACAATATTGTGATACTCGCTAGCTATTTTCTCTCCTTTTCTAATGTTGCCACCATCAACATATGCTACATTTCGGGTCGCATGAAAATTTTTCTAAGTTCTATAGAATTGCAGTGCGCATGCGCTAGTGCTCCAATTATCCCAGGTAGATAAATGCAACCTCCAGCAGTTGACGGTATATGTATGAGAAATCAGTATGACCAACATTGACACGTAGGTGAAATCCAGGGAACGTGGAATCACATTTAAAAAGCAAGGAACCTAAAAGCTAACCAAACCTAAATCAATTACTGTAACACAAATCAATTACTCTAACGTAGGTGAAATTCAGGAAACATGGAAATGGTTGGCAACATCCGGAATATTTTGGGTTGTTGATGGTGGCAACGCTGGAACAACATAGGAAGAGGGAAAATAGCAGTAAGCAATGTAGCACGACCATGTTTTACGTAAATATATAAATATAAAAAAAAAGATCGTTGCAACATTAGAAGATGTTTAAAATGTGTTTAAAAGTGTTGCAAAATGTTTAAAAGTGTTTAGTACATCAGTGGAATAAGATATTAAATTGAAAAATTTTTGCAACCTGAAATGTACAACAGCCAACAACTCAATTACCATTATTTTTGTTAGGTTAGTGTACATCAGATTAATATAGACTTCAGTAAATAATATGCATGTAATTTATTTTGTTAGGTTAAGAAGGGAAAAGTCAGTGTACATCCATTTCTAACAAATATTTGGGAATTTACTTGAAAGGTTGGTCATACTCCACGTGCTGCCATCTACCGACAGTTCTATAAACTTTCTATAGGACTTCAAAGATATGTGGTTCTACTTTAACGATAGCTCTATAAACTCATCTGCACTGTTATTCTGTAGGTCTTAGAAAATATATTGTGAACAGTAAAGTACTGTTTTTCCTCTGAATTCTATTGATTATATATAAATGAAGACATGTAAAGAAATATTTAATGTAGTTAACATGGTGTTATTAAGATACATGTGTAGGATAGGTCAGGGTAATACATAATAGTCCTACATGCTAAGGAATTTTCACACTGAATATGTTGTGTTTAATGTACTTAACAAATAACACACAAATACATGTTCTTACCACTAGCACATGTTTCTTAGATTTATAAACTGCAAAGTATGACCTTGGAATTAGCCTTTAGCCTTCTGGTGTGAAGAATATTTAGTAGGCTACATGCAATGTTACTTCAACAATATAACATGTGATTCTTTTGTATTTTGCAAATTAATCCTTTTGCATCGTTTATCCGTTATGAAATTACAATTACGCGTATTCTATTCTTAGCA
This sequence comes from Diploptera punctata, assembly GCA_030220185.1. Lineage (NCBI taxonomy): Eukaryota > Metazoa > Arthropoda > Insecta > Blattodea > Blaberidae > Diploptera > Diploptera punctata. Next base: position 48,439 of record JASPKZ010002635.1, on the reverse strand, counting down.
AATGCATGCTGCCCCGCCCCTTAGTGCATAATACATCTAGCATGCTTATGGCCTACTTCCCATGGAACATCTACTTGAACTTACCTAATAGTTTATTGAAAGTTTGTTTAATAGGCGATTCGCTTCTATCTGAGTGTTATGTGTATTTTTAGGTATCTTTAGTCTTTACAGAATAAAAAGTAAACGTCAACTCCGGAATGGTTTGCACGTGGAGGACAGAAAAAAAATATAGACCTATAGTCTTCACTACACGAAATGCACTGGCGATATGACAAAATCCTGTTGTTAGCGATACAACATCTCTGCTTTATTACGTCATCAAAAACGTTCACAAACTTTATTATAATTTCTGCAGATTACGGATTTAATCCAATACAGTCTAGTTGTAAATAAAAATGAAAAATATTAATTTCCAAACTATCAACAATATTTCCAGCCTACAGTACCCCAATAAAGACTTTTTATATAATAAGTTTGTTATTTTGATATCTCTATTATTCTGGTATACCTTCCTTTTTAATACTGAAATCCGATATATCCATTATTTGAACATCCATTTGTGGAATTTTCAATAACATAATTTAAGTAAATTATCAGGATTACAAAGCTACGTATTCGGTGGTTTTCATGGCATGTTAGATAATGTAGTTATATTAGAGTATTAACGAAACTTCGGTGATTTTTTATCGTTTAAATGTGGATGTCAGCAAATCGTTCACTTTTTTTTTCTATTTTTCTATGTGCATAATAGTTATATATATATATATATATATATATATATATATATATATATTACTATTATGCACTTCTAAACAATTCAATCGATCCTCATGAAAATGTATGTACACATGTTCAGCTGTAGTGTTAACCACTATCAAGTTCTAAAACCATTAGGTGCGGAGGTTCACCTAAAACGAAAAAATTTAAATCGCTCTAGCGGTCGCAATTTTCGATGTTTCACAACTCAGTAATATCCTATTAAAATAAACTGAGCTAAGTATTATTAAGAAAACAGCGAAATCCGACCATTAGAATTGAAATTCGAAATTAAAAATTGACTAGCAATCCTATTTGGTCGTCGTTTATACCCCATTTGATGTATGGTTTATACATTCTTGTTTAACAATTAATCCTTGGCATTTCATTTATTTAGACTAGCAGCGCATGCCGGGTATTAGTTGGTATTCTATAAAATGGTAATTGACTAATTGCTAAATTATATAACAAATCATAGGCTATAACGGTAAGCTGTTTGTAAAAATAAATATGTAAAACAAATAATAAAAATATATAATGTAATAATACCGCTTCATCAACATTTTTAAACCGAAATTAATTTTTAACGAACCTTGATATAAAATTATGAAACAGATTGAAATAATTATTCGTGCTATTTAAATTTTGCACTTCTTGAATTTCAGAACCAAACTGGTTTCCAGCAGTACAGGATTTCTTCTTGTTTAAAAGGCTATTTTGTGATATTTCAATGAGATACTGTCAGTGACTGGATAAATTTAGTTTTATTATAACTGTTATATTTTGTTTGTTCTATAAAAAAAAGTTCTGAGTATAATAAAAAAAATAACGTTGCAACGGAAATGAGCATAATTGGTACGGCATGTACAAATTTATATCATGTGTGTATACGTTCCAGCTGCGGGAGCGGGTAAGAGACTCCTAGAGAAGAGTGTGAGAGGGGGTGACATAAAAATAATCTAAAACTACCTATATTTGTGCCGAAACTATCGTTTTCGGGGTCATTGAGATACCGTTTAATTATACTTTTAACACCATCGGCACGAGGGAGTGAGAAGGTGTGAAAAATAAAATATCAACACCTCAAAGGTAACCAAGAGTGGAGTGGAATCGTAGTTTTCGCGGTTGCCTAAGCTGATTGGTGACAAGAAGATCGGGATAATTAAATAACGGAGCAACGCCGGGTAATCACCTAATAATACAGTAAATATAAAATAAAATGTGTCGCAATATGATCATTGTATTTAAAACAACCGTTGGCAATTAAGAAACATTATTTTCATCCTCCTCCAACACCAGTGGCGTGCGGTGATAATATATTCAGAGAGCTGAAGATTGCATAACTAAAACTCACTGGTTTTATCGAACCCGTAGGTTCATAAGCTCTCCATACATCCCTATCCTGAGCTAATGTTTTCCAATCATCCCCTGTATAATCTACTTCCCTCAAATCATGGATAATGTTATTCTCTCATCTCATTCTTGGATAATTTTAAAGTAAAAGATAGTATATCTAGGGATAGCTTTGATTTAATAAAAACCACAATTGGTAGTAGTTTAAGAAGCATATAATAATTATTTAACCTAATAACAATTGATTAAAACTATCAGAATATTAGAAAAATGGCATTATCATTTAAGATATTGTGATAGAACTATATGTATAATATAAGTCTATAGTAACTTTCAATAACTGCTTCTATATGACGTAAATTCTGTCAATTTTCAGTGCGAATTAAAAAAAATAATACCATGGTTGATATTGGAATTAAAGGATTTACTTGACATAATAACTTCAGAGAACTGGAAAATATTATGCATTCTTAAGTTATAGTCCACCGCTGTGTTCTAGAGGTAACGTCGCTGCCTCGTAAGCAGTGGGCCAGTCGGGACAGGTTTCCTGGGCAATGGGTTTTTCCTCATCTGTAAGACAAATGTCAGAACATTTTAAGGCCCAAATATCATCTGACCACCATAATCATCTTTATCATACTGAATGTGTGAGTGAATGGTGTGTATCGTCTTAAATGTTATGTTGTCTCGGAGGTCGGAGGAACCCCTTGATTGAGCTGATCACTCATCCAGGAAAGTCCTCCATATTTTTATCACTCATCCAGGGAACTCATCCATATCCTTATGTGGTTAAACAAGCATTGTGAGATCCAGTTTAAAATTAACTCTCCCGACAGATCTTGCCATTGTAAAGCCTGGGCGGCGTGTGGTAGGCCTATGTAGCATGTAAATGTACCTACTCGTATAAGGTGAGAAATTAATATATGGTGGAGAAGAAGAAGAAAAGTTACATTTTAACAGTTTAGAATCATTTAAGTACAATTTCATAAGTTAATAAGTCATATCAATAAGATTTATGAATACATATGGAGGGTACAGGGAAAGAACCAGTAAGTCACTTTTCTTTCGAATTGGAGTTTGAGGTGTCATTAGATTCTCCATAGAAAGCACTATCATTTAGAAGTATGAAACAATAAAATATACAGTTTAATCTTGGGTTTATTTATCTCCAAAGTTTGTCATTCAGGTAAGGAAGTATGGATGTTGAACAATTAAAAGTGATTTTTTCTAGCTTTTAAGGAATAAATAGCTTACCTGGTTTTTTCCTGGTGCCCTTTATGTATGGTATTGTTTTCTCTAAACTTTCATCATCATCATCATAGTACATTTACGAATTTAGGCCATGTGTTGACCTGTTTCGGCCTCAAGAGAAACACCATCCAGAAGTCTTTTGAGTGGACGTCCTGGTCTTCTTCTTCCTGCAGGTTGATATCTTAACATTAGTTTGGGTATTCTGTGATCTTCCATTCGATGAACATGTTGTATCCATCTTGACTTATAATCAGAAATTTTGTTTTCTAAAGATTCCATGTGTAATTCTTCTAAGATGTCTTCATTTTTTTGTGATCTAGTAGTGTGTATCCTGCAGTCCTCCGAAGATATCTCATTTCAGCAGATCTAAGTTTCTGTATATCCTTCTGTTTCAACGTCCATACTTCGCTACCATACAAAAGAGTTGGAAGAGCCAGTGTTTTATACACTTTCAGTCTTGAATGCTTTTGGACTAACTGTGGCTTGAAGATAGAATTTATTAACCCTAAAATTCTTAAAAATTTAGATATTTTTGCATTTACATCCTTTTCTTCTTCATATGAGATATTGCATCCTAGATATGTAAAATTATTCACCTGCTCCAAAATTTTATTGTCCAGTACAATTTTACTTCTGACAGGATCTACACCTTGAAATGCCATAATTTTTGTTTTTTCTGTAGATATCTTTAATCCATATTCTTCTGTAATTTTGTTAAGTTCATAAACTTTCAGACTACTAAAACCCCTGAGACTGAGAAACGAACCAGAGTACTGAGCCTAGAACTTTCTGAATGCTAGAGTTACCACTGGGCTACTTAGCTAAATTAGCATTATTTTTTATTGGCTTCCTTAAAAATTTAAGGTTACCATTACAAACTTTAACAGGATACAAGATACGTAGGTCACTCAGATAGTTTCCGGGTACTGGCAGAATTTTAGAGATAATATAACGTTACTTCTTCTCAAAGTACTCTCCCTGAGCATATGTGCATCGTTGCATCTTCCTGAACAACAACTGGGAACATTGGCGCCAGTCACTTTCATCCAGTGCACAGAGCTCCCCTTAGTATGCTGCAACCGCATCTTCAGGTGTTGAAAACCGCTTCCCACGCAATCGAGCCTTCACCGTAGGGAATAAAAAGAAGTCTCACGGTGCCAGTTCTGGATTGTAAGGAGGATGGGTCAACAGCTGCACAGGAATCCCCCTCAGAAAATCATTTAACAGATGGGCAGTGTGGGCAGAGGCATTGTTGTGGTGCAACAGGATACCCCTCATTTCAGCTCTTGGACGCTTTTCTAGCCATTTTTGGAATATCTGTGGGAAGGCAACTGTGGTGTACACTATTCTTTGATGTTCAAGTGGCATTGTTGCCACATGACCACCTGTAGCAAAGAAAGTTAGCACCATTTTCTTCCCAACACTTTTTGTTCTCTTCACTTTGACTGGTCGATCATCATCAGGAAAGACCCATACCGACGACTGACGCTTTTTATCTGGGTCATATTAGTAAATACAGGTCTCGTCATCGGTAATGATCTCAGAATTGCGGTGAGAGTTCCCACTGTTGAATCTCCGAAGCATTTCACGGCACCATTCCACTCGAGTGATCTTTTGACCTTCAGCGAGTCTATGGGTGGGTTTCTCAACCGAAGTCTACAATTTTTACAATTTTTATTGTCTCCATAACACCCATAAAAATGACTGAAAATTCACAGAAATTGTTATGAAACCATAGACGTGATTCAGACATTTGTTTTTGTAATTAATATCCGTAGATTTTAAGTTTTTATGGTTGTTATGGAAACATTAAAAAATTGGAAAACCGCGGTCGTGGTTTAGACTTCGGTTGAGAAATCCACCCTATGTGGCACCCAACGAGATGACACCTTGCTCACTCTAAAATAGATGTGCAGAATTTTGCAATACTCCCCGATCCAATCCCCAGGGATGCCTCAATATCTTTATAAGTCATAAGGGCGTCTTCTCGCACCATCTTCTCCACAGCAACGATGTTTTCCACAGTCACTGCCATCGATGGGCCTTCCACTCCTCTCTTCATCTTCAAGAGAGGTTATATCCCTCTTAAATCCGCAAACCAATGGAAAACTGTGGCACTGGAAGGGACAAGGTCCCAGAAAGCCTGTGTGAGCCTTTCAAGCGATTGCGCCTGGTTTAAGCTACTTTTAAAATCATAGCTCGAAAATGTTCTCGCTGCGGTTTCATGTTGCAGTCTGATAATACCTGTCACCCCCTACCATTTGACCCACAGCTGCTAAGGGTTGAATGGTACGGGCGGGCGGAAACTATGTCAGCTGACTTACAAAGACCTCCCAGCACGCTGCTGGTACTGATATATTTCTATTGTAAACGGTACAGTCAGGTCCTGAAACTTTCTGAGTCACCCTCATATAATACACATAAGGATATAAAAATATAACATAATAAGAAATATAAAACTTCAATGGAGTGAAAAAATACATAAAAACGTAATATTTGTATGACAATATTTGGCCGAATTTACGTTGAGTACATTATATAATTCAATACTGAAGGTCTGTTTTTATAATACTGAAGTGTATCATCATTATCTCGAGGCATAAATATATTTACATGCTGCGCTAGTCAAGCTGCCAGTCAAGCAAGATAACTCAAGCAGAAGCAGTATTTAATACAAATACTCACAATGGTAAGTAATATAAAAGTTATACACTAAGTTTTTCGCGATGCTTAATTATTGCCAATCCAAAGTATTGACATAATATCGTCATATCCGGTAGGTTAAGCTTCACACTTTACAGTATACACATAACGGTATTTTAAACAAACTTACGCATGCCCACTTTCTCTGTATGAAGGTTAGTTATATAAAATAGACTTCTTATCCATCTCCCCGAAAAAAAAATGCTTGTATCCATACCAAGAAGTTCAAAATTCAACGAAGTTAAAACTTAATCAGATAAATATAATTAACAAAACATAATCGAGAAACTAAATATAGGATTTTAAAAATATTACTGTACAATACAGCCATTGATATATATTAATGTGTACGATATGTCAGGTTTAAATGCTTTGAAAGTGCGAAAATACGGAAAATATCTGGTCAATGCAAGGTAATGGAGAATAAAATACTATGAAATGCTGTATAAATCACCAATAGTTTCAGAACTATTAGAATTCCAATGCTGAGACAGAACATATTGAAAGAATGGGAGAAAGTGAATTACTACATTTGGAAGAATTATTATAGAATGTAAATAAAGAGAAGGAAGTAGGTTAGGCGGGGCCTAATACTTAATTTAAGACACTCGTCATGTCATTTTAAAATGTATAATAATTGAAGGGTTCATTAAAAAAACCAGACAAACCCAAAAGTAAAATATTCAGAAACTTAAAAAAAAGAAGTATTGCTTTATTTGTGCTGAATTAACTAAAAATTACTTTTATACCTACTATTGTCTCACTTACAGCTTTGTATCGCATATAAAAAATATTTTTCAAGAGGATAGTTAAAAAAACATTTAAAAAATCTTTGGACTTGTCTGTTTTTTGCAGAAAGCTTAGCTAAATTCCAAATTTAAAAAAAAACCTGAAATATGATTAGTTATTTTGTCAATGCTGACCAAAAAGAACATCATTGAATGCTGAACATATTATGTAATTAATTATCTTCACAACTATCAGCATTGTCATCGTTATCAACATCAGTAATTCTCTGACGGTTCATCTGTGTGCGATTCCAGTTCCTCCAATAAAGACTCGTAGTGGCGATGTATTGGTGGAAACGCATTGAACTTGCCTTATTCTTGTAGAATCCCCAATATTTCACACTCGTGTAAAATAATTACACTGTTTACTTTTTGGAGACAGCAATAATATCTATACATAGAACTGGCTTTGGAGAGCAAGATGTATTTATCTAAAAAAATAAATTTTTGGATTGAACCCTTCACTTTGTTATAGCTTAGTCCGTTATTTGTTAAATATGAAATTGTAGATCAAAGATCCAGAGGAAGAATATGCCACATATAATTTTAATTGCAAATGGGACTTAAGGCAACATTCTGTCATTTCGCATCTAGGATAGTTTGACTAATATGTTAGAGTGTATGGTCATGTGTTTGTCACACGTTCACTGAATTTTAATTTTATGAATAATTATGAAATGGTGTATGATTCCTGATAATGAAAATCCAACCCAGCTTTTGCTTTGGTTGAGGAAAATCACGAAAGAAAAGTTTATTTGACTCCGAGATTCGAACCTATCATCTCTTGGATGAATCTCACAAGCTACCGCCTGGGCCAAATCTTTCGATAAAACAATTTTTTAAAAGTGGTTTCTAATCAGGGGAAACATTTGATAAAATACACAACAGAAATTAGGGACAAATGCCATATTCAAAACATAACCAAATTTATTGTAGATAGACGAAAATATTGGAAGGGTCATATAGAGAGAATGGAAGAAAACCGGCTTGCAAAAAAGAGCTAAAGAAGATAGACCAATGGAAGGGAGAAGAACAAGAGGAAGACCAGCGAAGAGATGGATAGACAGTAAATGCACATCCATTACGTCTTCCTCCGAGGAGTGATTTTGGAAATAAACAGGATGAAAATCCCACAAATTAAGTTTAAGAAGAAGAAGGTTTCTAATCGAGAATAAACGTTTTAGTTATACCTATATCGATTTATCACGACTTTAACAATTTTAGATATGATCTTTAAAAACACACCGACATAGACCGGATTTGAACAAAAGAAAAATCAATTTGCAATAGTGCTATTTATAAACGAGTTATTTTCCACTGTTTACTATTTTGTAAATGCGGCATTATATAGGGTTGTTTTTATGTACAATAATGTAACCTATGAAAATGCAGATAATAGCCTTTTTTTTTAACTACCGGTGTGTAATGTTCTGTCAAATTATCTGTAGCATTAACCGTTAACGATGTATAAAAATACAATCTTCTTTCAAATAAATTTGATTTGTGTATTCCATAATAGAAGGGTTAACAAACATTTTTCTTCTACCTCCAGATTTCACGATTCGATTGTTTCATGGGTCCGTCGCCGTGGCGTAGTCGGTAGAGTCCCTACCTTCCACTCCGGCGACCCGGGTTCGATTCCTGGCGGGTAGGCGATTTTAAATCTCCACCCTGGGTCTGGGTGTGTGTATCCTGTCCTTGTGTCTATGTGAGGATAAAGAAAAGTTAATAAAACAGGCAAAACAAAAAGGAAAAACAGTATAAACGAAAAAAAAAAAGGTTATTTGTAACAAAATAGGGATAGGATTTTTTCAACAGACTATATATGTGTAAAAAATATTCTTTAGATTTCTGTGTCAATTCAACTCTTCTCTTCGCGATTATCCAGTGTTCTATTAACCTGCGATTTGGTTTATTATAGACATCAAATGAAAAAGTTTTTATTGATTTTCAACCTAACACGATTATTAATGCAATTAGCGACACGCATATTTTAATAACCCTTAACTTACATAGCATGAATAATTGACGCATTACTTTATGTATATTCAATTTACTCCGTTTAAAATCGAGCAATTTTGACGAATTTCAAGCTAATAACAATCCAATATAGATTTTTTGTTACACTTCAGAGCTTTCGTCAAATGATTTACAACTCTAATTTCAAGCAATTTTCAATAAGACTAAAATAAAAATATCCTCAATTCGTGTCCAACTCAGGATCAGGTCGAGGGATGAGATGAGATGAATCCCCTTTATAGAGGTCTGGTGAATGACAAGGGTGCCGGCGGACCATGCTAGACGCACTATCAAGGGGGCAGATGAACGAAATGGATGAGGTGAATATGGAGAAATTAAATTGTAGTAGGGAAAAACGGAGGAAACCTCGAGATAAACCTGCCCAAGCTCCGTTTCATCCATCATGATAACCATATGGAGTGACTGAGACTCGATGTCGTTACTCCAGCGGCGAGAGGCGAGCGTCTAACCGCTTGCGCCATGGAGCCATATCAATAAGATTGTAATAAAATTATCTTAAAATTTTTATGCATTTGAAAACAGAAAAGCCAATTTCCCTTTTTTGTATTTTCTTTCTTCCTAAAATACAGGACAAATATTAAATGGGATAATCTTAAATGTACATTATTTTACATACCTAATAAATAAGTATGTCTCATTACCTTACTTTAACCCCCTCCCTTTGTAGGTGGTACCTTTACATTCCCTACGTCATCCGGGTGGCCATGCAGATACACAATCTGACGGGAGAGGAATTTTACTATGGATCACACAACTTTTTTTTTTACCACTAATGATATGGAGGCTTCCCTTCTGGAGTGATCAGCTCAATGCCAGAGCACCTCCAAGACAACACAAATATTAAAGACAATACATTGCATTCACTCAGTCATTCATACTAAATAAGTCAAACATGATATGAATGATTGTGATGGCCAGATGATATTTGGGGACCATTTGGACCTTGAGGTTCCCGACATTTGTCTTACAGGTGAAGATAACATCCTCCTTACCTGGGATCGAATTCGGGCCCGCTGCGTATGAGGTAATGTTACCCCGAGACCACAGAGCAGTGATTGGCTAACAAATTAATATTATATAATACTTATGTTTATTGACAATTTTTTTTTTCTGCTGAATATTCCCTATATACAAACTTATCATAACTATAGAGAGAATTCTCTGGGCAAAATTCAAGTTCCTGTCTCAGCCTATAGAGTATTTAGGACGTCCAATTAAGACATTCTATTACACTATGACAAAAGTAGACTTTTTTGAGATTTTTATGCAGGCTTATTCAGTGCTTGAGGTTGGGTAGAATTCAGATGTGATGGTATACATGTTTTTTGAATGACTTAAAATCATCCTCTTACTTCTCAGCATCATTAACACCTTTCCGATGTCTTCTTCTTCTTCTGCACTTCCTGGATTAGGCATTAGTTGTCTGTTCCATCTTCACTAATAGATCTAAGACCATCTCTTCCAAGGACCTCCAACATCCCTTTCCGATATGTTAACATAGTTATAGATGTGTTGATTTAAAAATTCTATTCTATTCTATAGTGTTCTGCCAGAGGGCAGATCTTTCACAGCAATCATAGCATTTTCATGCTATGCTTTGCAGCATTACTAGGGAATTATAGATGTGGTAGCTTCCCGTTGCTTTCGACACCGGTGAATGATGATGATGATTGGATGATTTTCAGAGACTGTTGGGCCTTAAAGCTTCCTGACATGTCTTACAGGTGAGGAAAAACCTCACCCAGGAACTGTCCTGACCGGGAATCAAACACGGACCCGCTGCATGCTACCTCGAGACCACAGCAAAATATTTTATTTATTTCCTACTTCACAAATAAAATATAATCGGGTTAACTATTATCATAATCACTTTACTAATATTCTTTAACAACTTATGTCGGCATAGTTCAGGTCGAATGTAATATTGAAATGAATGTACTCAGGCTGGTTCATCTACTCGTAATAATTAATACAATTAAAGAGAAAAATATATTCCTGAACTGGGATTTGAACCCAGGATCTCCACCTTTGCAAGCTGACACTGTTTCTTCTAGATATCCATGCATCCATGGACAGACATGAATTTTTCTCATAAGTAATGCCATGAGTGATTTCCAAATTATCGATAAATCCACGACTCATGAAGTGAGGAGTGAATTTATCTAGAGAATTTGGAAATCAAGAGTGGCATTTGTTAGGACTATTTAACAAATCAAATTAAGCTGTTTACTCACAAATCATTATTTAAATATAGTTATTTTAAAATATTTATATATTTAATGTAAACAGCGATGTTTGAAAACAAATGAGAAACATTTGTTATGCTTCATTTGTTCATCACTGCAACCAGATCATATTATTTATTGCCAAAGGATCACAATATTGTAAGAATGCACCCTAGTGGAGAAAGAAATGAAAACACATCAAACTGTTTATAACCAACAATATAGGTTATTAATTAATTTCTGATGGCCTATAATGTAAATATGTTAATTATATTTTTCTGGAATGTAAATTCCTGGGAAATAATATGTTTAAGAAAGTGCAAACAGTGGTTTCTTATTTTTGTGGTATAATCAATTGCTACAAATGTTTTTCTATTATATCTCGCAAGCAGAATCTGGTTACATTCGTGCACTATATATACAATCTGGGAGCCACTCAATAAGATGAAAGTGATAAAATCAAGGTGAAAAAGACTGTGATTGGTTGTAAATCAAAATTCACTGAAATGTGATTGGTCATTGACTACCATTTGGGGCATGACTAAAATAGCCACTTTAAAAACCCCATTTACACTTTCTTGTGAACACTATTCACATTACAATAACAGCTGCTTCCACCAAGAAGACATTGTGATGGATTTTATTTATTTTTTTTTTTTCCTGAGACATACCAGCTAATTAACAATGTAATATTGAAATTAATATTCTCAGGTTTGCTGTTTGCTTGCAATAGTTAATACAACTAGAGAGAAAAAATATTTAGTATTTGTAGGAAATACTAACACTATGAGATTTCTTTTATTTTAATTATTAAGAGTTAAGTCCCTTTAGCTCACATCATTTCTGGTATACTTGTCCAAGATGATGCACAACGAAGTACATCAGGTCGATGTGCAGGTCCAACAAGAAACCTGAAATGCATTTGCCACCTCCCACGACAGGGTCAGACTTTGAGAGGCTCTTATTATAACAATGTAGAAATATTGAGTTAATGACATTATTGCATCAGCTTATCAAAGAGTTATAGCTCCCACTCCATTTTTCTTTATTTCTAGCTAACAGGTCATCTTAAAAGATCCAATAGCTACTACTATTGTCACAGAGAAAATAAAAAAAATATTTTTCTTTAATTGAGTATTAAGTTTTGGTAATCATCCATTTAATTACATGTGGAGTTAAGTAATTGTCAACAATAAATTCTTACATTAATTGGAAATAGAAATGATAAATTTGTTTAGAACACTATAGCGGATTAATCATTATACAAAATGTGGTTCACCGCTGTGGTCTCGAGGTAGCGTGCTGCCTTGTCACATAGTGGGCCAGGTTTAATTCCCGGTTGGGACAAGCTCCCTGGGTGAGGTTTCTTTCTGGGTTTTTCTTCACCGGTAAGACAAATGTCAGGAAGCTTTGAGGCCTAAACGGTCCCCGAACATCATCTGGCCATCATTATCATTCATGGTGTGGAAAGCAATGGGAAGCTACCACATCTATAATTCCCTAGTAAAACTGCAAAACATAGCATGAAAATGCTATGATTGCAGTGAAATATCTGCCCTAGGGCAGAACACTATAAATAAAAAAATATACAACAGTTATGATGCATTAACAATGTCGCATAAATGTGGCAAAACTATAGTCTGCAGAAAATATAAAAAAATATGAGGTGAGTCAAAATACATAACTCATAATAAGAAAAATGTATGCCTGAACCAGGAATTGAAACCAGGGATCTCCAGCTTTGGATGCTGGCACTTTTCCTTTGAGCAACTCAGGATTAGTGACAGACATGAATTTTTCTCACTTTAAAACACCATGTACTGCTCGGGGACCCAGCTCCGTGTGTATGAAAGGAATTTGCTGTCTCAGCTGTTAGTACTATGAGAAGCTGAGAAGTGTACCTCCTCCCACTCTCCACACTTTCCTCCGCAAACACACAGAGCTTGGACTCGAGCTGTACCCTTTCATCAAATACTGTCAAAGATTTAGCCCTTCTGGGCTTGTTCTGCCTCAGGTAAGCTGGTCTCTCCATTGCTTCTAATAGAATAAAAAATAAACTGGATTGAACAGAAAACTGGATGCTGGCTGTGAAAGCATACAAAGTTATATAAACTGTATTCTAATAAGAACATTTGCTTCTTTAGATATTTCAGATTACATTTTGATTTGTGTACATAGTAAAATAATTAAATAATAAAAAAATAAGTAAACTTCTGTCACTTTTTTTTTTCACTTTCTTCAAATCATATGCCATTCAGTGGGTTTATTTTTGTCTGCACTATATGTTTTTTTTTTCTTTTTCCAGAAACTCAATTTCAGAGGACTTATAGCACCAGTTCTAACACCAATGACAAATGATGGGTCAGTAAATAGTAATTTGTAACAAAGTGTCAGAAGAATTCAAGTAGTTTTAATAATAAGATTGATGAACTAAACTTTTAGGAGACACTAAAATGCAGTAAAGGCTCAAGGAATCTGATAATGGTAGTTCCACTTAGAAAGAACATATAACCTGATGTTTTTATTATTAATTTAACACTTCTCACTGAAGGATAAATGATATTTAAAGAGAAATTTTTTTGCCTAAACCGAGATTCAAACCCGGGACCTTTGGCTTTCTGGGCCAAATGCTCTAACTGAGCTACCGAGGCAAGTTGCGATCTAGACGCAAATTTTTGGCCCGGAAAGCCAAAGGTCCCGGGTTCGAGTCTCGGTCTACGCGAAAATTTTTCTCTTCAAATATAATTTATCCTTTAGTGAGAAGTGTTAAATTAATAATAAAAAACATTAATAGAAGCCCTACTAGCTTTATAAAAGTAGTGTTAAATTCCCAATAAATGTCTTCTTAACTAAAAAGCCACCATTTGCAAAGATAGAAACAAAGGTTTTCAAAGCATTTGGCACGAGGGAATTACACACGTATATAAGAGAAAAATTTGCATCTAGATCGTAACTCGCCTCGGTTAGCTCAGTTGGTAGAGCATTTGGTCTGGAAAGCCAAAGGTCCCAGGTTCGAGTCTCGGTTCTAGGCGAAGATTTTTCTCTTTAAATATAAACATATAACCTATTACAATGTTTAATATTAATATTCTAACTAATTCACTAGCACTATAAAACTTGTAGGTACATGACCACATAGACATAAGCTCCTCCATATATCCCTTTATCCTGAGCTAATGTTTTCCAATTATCCCCTTATAATCAACTTCCCTCAAATCATGGTTAATGCTATTCTCCAATCTCATTCTTGGTCTATCTAACTGGGCACTTTCTGTCTGGTTTTCCCAGGAGTTTACATAACCCTTTTTTCATACCCCATTCATGCGACATGTCCTACCATCGCAGTCAACAAGACTCTTAATTATTATTTTTATATATCTGGTTTCCTATAAATATCATGGTAGCCCACTGTAGTAGTCTTCTCCATTTGTCTGGTCTTTCTAGCTCTCTTTTGTCCAAACATTTTCTTAAGAACTTTATTCTCAAATACTTTGTAATCACTTCTCCTCCATAAGGTAAGAATCCATGTTTTGCATCCATATAATATATCTAGGGACAATAGTAATTTTATTTTTTTTCAGTTTAATGTTTTGAGAGAAGTTGGGATGACAGAGAGTCCCTACAATTCATAAATAGTATGTGTATTTCCATAATTGAACCTTATGTTTGTTAATTTCTTTCTGCACCTCATTCTTGTTTGTAATTATTGTTCTTAGGTATTTGAATTCAGCCACTTCTTTAAAATTTCCCTCCTTTGTCATTAACTCATCCATATCCATTAAATAATATATTTCTATATGTGACCATTATATTTAGTTTTTATTGATGTTTATATCCACGCTCCAATTTCTTACTGTTACTCAATAGTGTGTGCATGTTGACCCTTAGTATCTCCTCGCTATTTCCTAATAATACTTACATTCATCAGCATTATATCAACAGCTTATTAATACCATTGAGTTTCTACACCTTGTTAATTTATTCAAAGTGTAAAAAATTCACAGGAGTGTGAATATCAAATTATCAAGCAGAAGACTAATTCTCAAAAATTAATAGGCTAAGGGTAATTTAATAATACCATTATAAAATCATAATAGGAAGTAACATTGTGAGGTCTTCTAATAGTTAAGTGAGTCTGCAGCCTCTTACTCATAAAAATGAGTTCTGTTAGGACTGTTTCAAGAAACTTCTGTTTATGTCTGGACAAAATGACGATAAATAGAAGTGTTTTTAATATGTTTTTAGAACAACTGACTTTTATGAATAGATATATAAACTTATTCTAACAGTATATTATATGGGGTGAAATAGGGACTCTTACTTTAAGGAAGGAAAGGAGATTCGAGTATTGAGAATTAAAGTACTTAGGAAAATTTTTGGACTGAGAGAGAGAACAGACCGGTGAATGCAGAAGACTTACATAACAATGAATACATGGTCTTATAGGAAGCCAGATATAATAGAACAGTTAAGTCGTAGACTGCGATGGGGCAGGCATGTTGGTGCGATGGGGCATTGAGCTTCTTGTAGGAAAGCAGAGGAAAACGCTCATTGGTAGACCAAGAATGAGGGGAGAAACATTTAACTATGTTTGAGGAAATATATTATACCGGGAATGATGTAAAGATTAGCTCAGGATAGGGATGTATGGAGAGTTTATTCCGCGTGGCCATGAACCATGGGTTTGATATTGCCAGTGAGTTAGTTAGGTGTCAGCACTATAGTTTCAGGTTATGATTACTTACTACTCACTGGACTATCGAACCTGTAGGTTCATGGCGCAGGAATATGCTCTCCATAATCCCATCCTGAGCTAATTTTTTCCATCATTCCTGTATAATCTACTTCCCTCAATCATAGTTAATGTTATCTCCCACCTCATTCTTGGTCTACCAACTGGGCGTTTTCCCTTGGCTTTCCTACAAGAAGGCTTCCATGCAAGTCTTTCATTCCCCATACGTGCAACATGTCTTGCCCATCGCAGTCTACGAGACTTACTGTTTTATTATATCTGGTCTTCCTATAACGACCATGTAGTTCATGTTATGTAGTCTTCTACATTCCCTGTCTGTTCATCTCTCTTTGGTCCAAAAATTTTTCTAGTACTTTATTCTTCAAATAGTTGAATCTCCTTCCTCCCTTAAAGTAAGAGTCCATGTTTCGCTCCATATATCATCTAACTGGTAGAATAATAGTTTTTATATATTTTCAGTTTTTGTAACGTTTTTTTGAAAGGAGTTGGGATATCAAGAGTCTCTTGCAATGCATAATAGCACACATTTCCAGAATTGAGCCTATGTTTAATTCTTTTTGCATCTCATTCCTATTTGTGATTATTGTTCCTGGGTATTTGAATTCAGCCACTTCCTCAAAATTTCCCTCTTTGTCATTAGCTGTCCATTTCCATTATATAATGATTTCTATATGTGACCATATATTAGTTTTATTTATAATAAAACTAATTATGGAAACAAATTCTGAAAATTCTATCCACTTCTGAAAGTGTAAGAGAAATGAAAAACATTTAAAGGAAGAATTAATAGATGCAAATACACTAAAGACTATGGTCACCTATAGGAGGGTTGTTTCTTGATCTCTATAATAATTTTATTTTGTGTTTACCTTATGAAAACCCATGTATACATACCACAATCAACACTGTATTTGTTTCCGTTTCATGTGTGCTATTGCTCTGTACCCATAGATTCCATTAAAGGGGCTCTTATATAATACAGTCATGTCCCAAAAGTTCCACACCTCTTTATATGCTTTTCCTAGGCCGTTAAATTTAATGGAGTCCAAAGGCATCATAATCCATTGGAGAATCATCAGAAGATTTTCACTGGAATTTAATGAAAGTGAAGTGTGCATATTCCAGTTTCCAGCTCCATTCTTTCCAAAAATGCAAGGTTTTGAACACAAAGTGCTAACTTGGAAGCTTAAACTTAATGCACTCCATACATAAGAATTTTTTATTTAAATCACTCTCATCACCTCTAGTGTAATTCATTATCTTAATGCATCCACTTTATTTTTGCTCTGCCATAGAAAGGTTGGTTATCCGGTGTTGGAAACATTGGGCTAAGAACTGTCACCGCTGATAATACTGGATTAATTTGATTTTGACTTTTTTGGCAACATGCTGACGTCAGGTTTCCCATTATACAGTAACTAGTGATGACTATAAATCTATTTGAAAAACTTTTCGTGCATTATGAATACCATATTTTTGAGAATTTTTTCATCCCTTCAGTGGATAATGAATTGACAACAAGGTTTCGTTAGTAATCAACTTAGGTAGACCTTATGCTTGTCTAAGTGAGTATTAATTTCCACTTTTCTCCTGTAGAGATTTTTCATACCGTTTTCTTTCTGCTCTTCATGTGATGAGCATAATTTATGATCTCTACTTTTGTACTTTTTCCCCCCCCCATTTCAATCTTTGTTTATTTGATGGTATAGATTGTTTTTAGGCGTATTTCTAAATTATTAGAAAGGGTCTTTGTGTGACTAGGTTACTCCATAAAAAATAAGGGCCTTAACCTTCCCAAACTCTTTCAAAAAACAAACTGAAATATAAAAACTATTATTGTCCAGTTATATTATATGGGATGCGAAACATGGACTCTTACTTTAAGGCAGGAAAGGAGGATACGGGGCGTATGTTAGAACATTACTCTCTACTCAAATACTGCCCAAAGCACTAGTGAGCTGATTCACCGTGAGCAATTGCTTGAGAACGAATTAACGGCTGACTTATCGGTCATGGCACGAGAGTCGACGTTTTCGTAATATTGGCAACGAATTACCCAGAATTCTCAGCGATAAAACCACTTCCGTTATTTTCGTTTGCTATAGAGGAATGCATTTTAGCTTGCATCACGCAAATAATACCGTATACAAAAACGTCTGCGACACGCAATATTGCGCCGATTCTCCTGTTCTTCCGTTGAATTCTTTGGTACTCTATCAATTCCTCTTCTCCGTGTTATACCGAAAAACTGATCGAAGTCTTCAAGGTACGACATCATGGATAAATGTTGGATTAAAGCAGCAAAGTAGGATCGATTACATCGGTTCCCTTCGGGATTTTAATTTGAGTTGCTCATTTTAAGCTACCTCCGCAGGTAGTTAGTTACAAATTTTAACCAATTATTTATCGCATGAACCAGATTTCTGATTAAGCAAACTCGTACAGCATACAACTTGCTCAGCAGAGAAGGCATTTTACTGTCTAATGCGTTCCAAACATGCGACCCTACGAGGTATTATTGAGAATAAAGTTCTTAGGAAAATTTTTGGACCAAAGAGAGATGAACAGACAGGTGGTGAAGGGAGAAGACTGGAAAGAGAAACTGAAACAGTGAAATTACATGGTCTTTATAGGAATCCAGATATATTGAGAACAAGTTAAGTCTCGTAAGACTGCGATAGGCAGGACTATGGTGGTACGAATGGGGGAATGAAAGACATGCATGGAAGATTTCTTGTAGGAAAACCAGAGGGAAAATGCCCCAGTTGGTAGAACCAAGAATGAGATGGGAGAATAACATTAACTATGATTTGAGGGAGTAGATTATACAAGGACATGATTGGAAAACATTGGCTCAGGATAGAATTATGGAGACCTTATGTCCGCATGGCCATGAACCTACGAGTTTGATGTGGCCAGTGAGTTAGTTAGTTAACTTTCTTAGCATATCTGATATACGACTGATCGCAAGGTCATAGATTTGCTTGTTTTTCACCTGTTGGAATTAATCCCCATGCGAGTCCTTACAACTTTATTTAACATTGAGCTAATCTATTTTAAAATACAATAGGAAGTAACATTAAGAGGTTTCTTAATAATTAAAAAACAGTAATCGCTGACGATTGGGCTAAGAAGCTCTGAAACATAATGTTCAACAAAAAACAACTCTAGGAGGTAAGAATGAACAGACAAACTGTTTTAATTATTGAGCTAATCCCTTTTTTTCGAAACCACAAAATTCTGGTTTTTATAAACTTCAGTGATAATAAAAGTAAAGTGATTCCCACTACAGGCCTCAGGAAGCACTTGGGGTAGTAGGAGGTTAAGGCTCCCACTTTTTCTAGACAGTCGGCACTTGATGTCAGCCCTCGGCACGACGGCCGCTTTAACCCCCAGAACAAGAGACTGGTACTTCATTTCCATTAGAGACTGAGTCGACCCCAGGGTCATAGTGCCACCAGAAGGTTTGGGTCAGTTTAAAAAAATCCTGACCCCACCAGGACTCGAACCCTCGACCTTCCGGCTTGTAGTGCAGTGCCTTAACCATTACGCTATGGCGTGCACTTCAGTGACAGATGAAACTACTATATTTTGTGACCAAAAGAGCAGTAATATAGCCGTCACAAAAATGGTTCAATTTGCTTAGGAAGTATGAGAGCAACAAATATAACTTAAAACATTTGGTCTGTGTCATTCTTACCTCTTGTAGTTGTTTTGTCAACACATTGTTCAAGGGCTTCTTAGTCCCATTGTCAGCAATTACAGACTGAATTTTCTCATGACTGCGGCCCTCAGTTCTTGATTTCCTGCTCTCTTTGCCTCCGGTCCAATGAATTACTAATGGGGTATATGTTCTGCGGGAATTTCAAAGTTCATAATTCTTTCCTTGTTCTTCTGTATATCGACTTTTTCCCATATGGTGAGTTTCATTTTTGTTTTCTAACTGTTCTAATAATTTTGTTGTTTTTCTGACCAAACATGAGCAGGCCACTGAAGATTTTTCTACTTCCCCTTTTTTTTACATTACTTATGTGTTCTTTAGTTCTAATGGTTAAATTTCTTTTTGTTTCCCTATGTATATCTATCACAGTCTTCATATTTATTGTGATATATTCCTGATTTTTTACATCATCAATCTTTTCTTTTTTATTAGTTTATTGTAATTTAAAACAAGTATAACTGTTGTTGAAGACATAAGCAATAACAATGGTTTTATTTTAAACATACAATAGGAAGTAGAACATTTAGAGGTTCGTTTAATTAATTAAACACTTTTGTTCTGTTCATTCTTACCTCTTAAAGAGTTATTTTTGTCGATGGGGCTAAGAAGCTCTGAAACATATGTTCGACATAAAACAAACTCTAAGAGGGTAAGACCCCTCCCATGACCCGACAAAATGTTTTATTAGATTAGATAACTGGTCTTGTTCACCCTCCCAGAAACAAGTGGACACTGAACCACACATGGCGTTCACAATAAAATTCACCAGTTTCATTACTGTGATTGGAAATAACCCACTCTACTTATATAAGATTTAGAACTTCACGGTCAATAGCATTGAAATTCATAGGCATGCAAAGTATGATTTAAATGTAAGGATGACAACTTCATATCCACCAAAACATTTATATAATAAATTTGGGAATTTTTAACATTATGAGGTTCAATTCATAGAATTAAATGAATCGTGATTTCTTCTTACCTCATACTTCTATGATTTTTTTAAACACAGCACTGCAGTATCAGCGACCATTGTCACCATCCACAGCTTTTTTTCACGAGTCAATTTTTTTCTTTTGCCGGTAATTATCCAAACTGTCATCTGGTGTTTTGATAATTATCGGCAAAAGAAAAAAATTGACGTACGTAAAAACAGTGAGGATGGTGACAATGGTGCTGATACTGCCGTGCGGTGTTTTAAAAAACACATAGAAAGTATGAGGTAAAAAAATCACGATTCATTTAATTCTTACCCCAAAATATTATTCAGATTTTGGAAAAAACTGTATATATTTCAGTCAAAACACACACTTAAAAAAAAGTGGGCGTGCCTTACTATTGGTTAAGACATAATTACTACTCCAGCTGGAGAATTATGAATTTGAATTCCCCATAGGAAACAACATTTTTAAACTGGCCAAAAACCTTTGGTGGCACCCAAGACATTAGGACTGACTTAATCTCTACTGAAATGAGTACTAGGAGATAAAGGTGGCTGTAATGCAAGTCTGATTACTTGATATCATTCTGTTGTGTGTAGAAAGATGGAAAATGTAACCTCCTACTAACCCAAGGACTTTACCTCTTTTTCATACTGTAAGAAGTTTTATTCAATATCACATTCTTGTAAAACAAGTGAAAGAACTGAACTCTGGGTTGAAAATCATTTGACCCCATTACATTGCCCCTGTGGAAACGCAATGGGAAGCTACCATACCTACAATTCCCTAGTAAAGGCTGCAAGCATAGCATGAAAATGCTATGATTGGCATGGAAGACCTGCCTTCAGGCAGAATTACTATGTATGTACATTGCACCCATATTAGCAGTTAGGGGTGCAATTCCTTCAATGTTATAGAATAAAAATTGTAAACTTAAGAAGTTCTTATGTGAAGGTAGTTTCTTTTTTACCACTGATATAACAATATCAGAAAATTCACATGTTTATGATTTCATTTTCAGCTCTTACAATATTCTGTTGGGTGGACATTCCCAGATATGCCAAGTTTCTAGCAAGTAAAGGAGTCAATGGTATATTAGGTAAGTTACTAGTATGACTATTCTGTACATCATATCATCTCCATATAACTTGTTCACAACAACCATTCCAAGGACAAAAGAACAAGAATTATTATGTAATATTGATTGAAGAATGAACTCTGTAATTTGATTAGGTTTTATCATGCCACTAAGTTTAAAAATCATTTTATGATAATATATAACAATGTAAATCACAACAAATAGAAATCACAGTTATATAATAAAGAAGGCATTATTAGGGAAGTTTATTTATTTTGTCTCTCTTCGCACCACATTCAAGAAATAAAATTAAAATAAAAGTATATTATGATCTTTAAAGTACATAAATTATCAATTAGTGAGTCTATATAACTACTATAGGTTGAAATTCTTAAATTTGTATGTACATTATAATATTTTTTAATTTCAAAAAATCAATTATTATATATAAAGTTTTAGAAAAATAGAATACATGTATGAGTTTGTTTTGACTTTGGGTCACATATAGAAATACATTATATAATGCAAATAGTTACTGACAATGAGGGGACTTTTTTTTTTACAGTGGCTGGATTCAAATACCTAAACTAACTAACTCACTGGCACTATCGAACCCGTAGGTTCATGGCCATGCAGACATAAGCTCTCCTATATCCCTATCCTGAGCCAAATGTTTTCCAATCTCATCCCCTGTATAATCTACTTCCCTCAAATCATAGTTAATGTTATTCTCCCACCTCATTCATGGTCTACCAACTGGGTGGTTTTCCCTCTGGTTTTCCTATAAGAATCTTCCATGCACGTCTTTCATTCCCCATTCGTGCCACATGTCCTGCCCATCGCAGTCTACGAGACTAACTGTTCTTATTATATCTGGCTTCCTATAAAAGACCATGCAAGTTCATTGTTGTGTAGTCTTCTCAATTCACCTGTCTGTTCATCTCTCTTTGGTCCAAAAATTTTCCTAGAACTTTAATTCTCAAATACTCGTAGGCTCGTATCTATGAATGCATTAGACTGTAAAGGTCGTTCTCTGCCTGTACCTCGGCTGAGAAAGTTGCATCCAAAGATGTTTTTGCTGCGTACTCAAAAAATCTGCTCATGACGATAATAATTGTCGAATTCCTAAGCTACTACTGGCGAGGTGACTTAAGCAGAGAAATGAATCGTGAGCAAACCCGATGGGAACCGATGTACTTTGAAACCTTGTTGCTTTATCCAAGATGTTGGACACTTGAAGACTTTCGATTGTGTTTTCGATTTACGCAGAGAAGAGGAATTTAATAGAGTCTATCAAAGAATCAACTGGAAGAACAGGAGAATCAGTGTAATATTGCGCGTGCAGACGTCATCGTATACGGTATTATTTGCGGGACACAAGCGTAAATGCATTCCTCAAGCAGACGAAAATAATGGAAGTGGTTTTATCTCGCTGAGAATTCTGAGTAATTTCTTGCCAATATTACGAAAAACGACGAATTTCATGCATGACCAGTTAGTGGGTAGGTCATTCGATCTTTGCACTTGCTCACGGAAAGTCAGCCTCACCAGTGATTGGAAGTAATTTAAGTAGAGATGAATGTATTTGCATGCGGCCCGTAATCTCCTTTCCTCCCTTAAAGTAAGAGTCCATGTTTCGCATCCATATAATATAAACTGGTAGAATAATAGTTTTATATATTTTCAGTTTTAATGTTTTTTTGAAAGGAGTTGGGAAGTTAAGAGTCCCTGTAATGCATAATAACATGCATTTCCAGAAATTGAGCCTATGTTTAATTTCCTTGTGCATCTTATTCCTGTTGTGATTATTGTTCCTAGGTATTTGAATTCAGCCACGTCCTCAAAAATTTCCCTCATTTGTCATTAGCTGTCCATTTCCATTTTATAATGTGTATTTTATGTGTGACCATATATTTAGTTTATATTGATATTTATACTTCCAGTCCCAATTTCTTAGTGTTACTCAGTAAGTGTTTGCGTGTTGGCCTTTAGTATCTCCTCGCTAATCGGCCAGTAGTACTACACATACATCAGCCATAAACTAACAGCTTATTAATACCATTGAGTTGTAGGCCTTCTTCATCCACTAAAAGATTTGATGGCATGCTCTAGTACAAAATTAACAATAATTACAAATAGGAATGAGTTGCACAAAGAAATTAAACACAGGTTCAATTCTGGAAATGTGGTGTTATTATTTGCTACAGCATAGTCGGTAGAGTCCCTACCTTCCACTCCGGGCGACCCAGGTTCGATTCCCGGCTGGGTAAGGGATTTTAAATCTCAACCTTGGAACTGGGTGGGTTTATGTGAGTGTGTCGTGTCCTAAGTTGTACCCATTGGTTTAATTCCTCAAAAAAAATGTATTACAGGGACTCTAGCCGTCCGAATTTTTCTCAAAAACATTAAACTAAAATATATAAAACTGATATTCTCCCAGTCATATTATATGAATGCAAAAACATGGATTCTTACTTTAAGGGAAGAGAAAAAAAAAATATTAATTTGACCCACTCTACAATAAAGCTATACTCTTGTAGCTTGTTGTGTCCTATTTTTATTGAAAATTTGAATCTAAAGAATATATTAATTATTTTTGTAACGTATGATTATATTTTTTCACACTGATTTCAGTAAATGGAACAAGTGGAGAGAGACCATCGCTGACACTGGCTGAGAGAAAAGCAACAACAAAGGCATGGGTTGATGCTGTTAAACAAACAAAACAACATTTAATGGTTCAAGTAGGAGGAACATGTTCTTAAGGATGTTGAAGAGTTGGTGAGTTGAATATTACATTTTTGTTTAAATTATTTCCTATTACGGATATTCTACAAAAAGAGAATGCAACAAGAAGTCACAAGAGCTTATATGAGGAGTGTGAAGTGATCTGATACATTGTGATTTGTCTGTGACCTTTGTTGATATCCTAGAAAACAGGAGTAAATGGAAAAAGATGAAATAGTTTTAAACTGGATATGGAAAAATGTATCAAATGTTTACCATTTATAAAATAAATTTGCAATGTTTATTAGTTTATGTTACATTTTATACTACGGACAAAAATGAGAAGCATATTGAAAATTCTCTGTGCTAATACTTTTCAAGATTGAGGCATGGATTTTCATTGAGTCATACAGTAGTTAGACCATAAAACAATATTACAAATAAGCATTCTATGCTAAAATACATTCTTCTTATAAGAAAATTGGCATTTAAATACTGAAACACTTGAATAGATTGTCTATGACTTCAAATTTCTGATTCCCCTACAAAATTTTAAGAAACATTAAGGCAAGATTGATACAAATATCTAAAACAGTTTACATTATTGTATATAGTTTAGAACTACTGGAATATTGGGCCCCAAGGATTATTTATTTGCAGATATAAAGCTTATGCTATCACATCAATTGTAATAAAGACAGTGGGCATATTAAGAGGGTATATTAATTTCATAATATTTTATAATCCTCCTTGATTCTAAACTGTTTTATATCCAACTAATATTCTTACAGAAACTACTCAGAGCCACTTACAAAAGCTCATTACTTTCGATATAATGTCTGATGATAATAGGATATACAAAAACCAATCAGAATTAGGAATAATAATCAATGATTAAAATATAGGACCAAGAGATATAAAATATTAATCTAATAAGGATGGACCAAAAAAAATATTTCTTACAAGAGCCACTTACAATATTTGCTCCTTCCCATCCAGGTTGTTTGACCCTGACACTAATATAAGGTCTTACAAGTCCCATGTGTGAAGCCAAGCAGTTTTATAATAATGAACTGGTGTAGAGCTAAAGACTTGCATTGATTCAAATCACTATGGGGAAGAAATTTTCTCATGGAATTTCAACTACTATGGGACTGGTGCTCACCTAGCATCATGAGGAATTTGGGTAGCTACAATAAATAGTGGCACCAGGTTGAGAAAACCAGCTATAACACTGGAAGACCCCAACATACTGAGCACATGTCACACCTACACTGGCTGGATGATCTCCAGCTTTGAGAATAACACACATGGAATTTGAGGCTGGGCAGCCAAGGGCCTTCTAGACCCTGTCACACACCATGAAATTGGAGTTACAAGATTCTTATAAATAACATACTATTAAAGAGTTTTGATTTAGAATATTAGTCTAATTATCACCATATAACAAAAAAAAATTAATGACTTAATTTAAATGTACGAAAGCAATATCTCAATAAATAGAAGTGAACATCAATGGATTAATTTACATTCTGAATATTATTTCTATTTGAATCAATTTTGTAATAATTAACATTAATAACATAGGCCTAATATTTTTTTTTATTCAGGATTGTTTCTGTTATTTACACAGGTATCCTCAACCAAAATATACAATTTTTTTCTTCCACACTTCCCGATCTTGTGTGTCTGCTTCTGTCATATTTCTCTTCTTCATGTTGTCTCGAATTCCCTTTATCCACATTGGCTTTGATCTACCATGGTTTCCCTTTTCCAGGAGGTATCCATTTCAACACTTCTTTTTTGTTTCTGTGTCCCTTCCTCTCATTATATGTCCACACTATCTTAGTTGGATTTCTTCAATCTCTTGTACAATATCCTTTTCTATATTCATTATTTCTCTTATTGTATTATTTTTTATTTTGTCTATTTTGATATTCTTGCCGATCTTCTTAAAAAGTCCATATCTGTGATAATAATTTATTCTGTGTTTTTGCTTCAACATCCATGTTTCCGCACCATATAATAAAATACTCTTCAAATTACATTTATAAAAAGTTGAGTAGGTTATACACTGACTTTTCTAGTTTAAAATTCATAATTATTAAATACACTATGATGATCTTGCAGAAGATTTTCAGGCTGTTGGCCGTGGTCTTGAGGCTTGTAGTTTCCCCAAGGTTTCGCCAGAGACTGCGTCCAGCATCCTCAAGGGTTGTCTTGAGACTGGCAATTTTGTCGACTACCTGCTCTATTTATACATGTATCCGCGACGTGTTCTCTGCGCGGTCCGTTACTTCGTAAATTGTATCTGCCTTCTGGTTGGTTAGCATTAGGGTCTTCCATTGTACCAATGAGGTAGCTGTCTGATGTTCTAGTAGATTGTTCTCGTAGGGGTTTACATCTGGCTTTTGTTAAGACTGGTATCCATGCTTTGTTGACTTTTAATGATTCTTCTTTTCTATTGTAACTATTTTGATGTTTGAATATTTCAATGACTTCTCGTTGCAGACGGGTAAAATAGTGTGTGCAGTTAGATAATATATCTGTGTTGTTGTATTGTACTGTATGGCCTTCAAGTAGAAAGTGTTCTGCTACTGTCGACTTTTCCACTTGTTTAAGACGGCACGAAAGATACAGCTGTCTTAAACAAGTGGAAAAGTCGGCAGTAGCAGAACACTCTCTACTTGAAGGCCAGACAGTACAATACAACAACACAGATATATTATCTAACTGCACACACTATTTTACCCGTCTGCAACAAGAAGCCATTGAAATATTCAAACATCAAAATAGTTACAATAGAAAAGAAGAATCATTAAAAAGTCAACAAAGCATGGATACCAGTCTTAACAAAAGCCAGATGTAAACCCCTACGAGAACAATCTACTAGAACATCAGACAGCAACCTCATTGGTACAATGGAAGACCCTAATGCTAACCAACCTGAAGGCAGATACAATTTACGAAGTAATGGACCACACAGAGAACACGTCGCGGATACATGTATAAATAGAGCAGGTAGTCGACAAAATTGCCAGTCTCAAGACAACCCTTGAGGATGCCAGACGCAGTCTCTGGCGAAACGTTGGGGAACTACTAGCCTCAAGACCACGGCCAACAGCCCGGAAATCTTGTGCAAGATCATCATAGTAACTCCGGTCGTGAAAGCCTAAGTCAATATATTAAATACACTTTCTTGCCATTTATTAAAAACAATATTGAAAAATTAACATTTTTATATTTGTTTTTTAATTCGTTAATCATCTTGTTTAAGATAGGTGATTGGTTCATAATATCCAAGTACCTTGGTGGGATTGCCACCTTGCAGTCTATGTACTTGCCAGGACAGTAGTTTGTGACAATGTGAGAGACATTTCCTGCTATCACCACAAATGATGATTAGTTATCTTGTCAATCACTTGTCAATCATTACTCCATTAGTCTTAAACAGAGGGCATCACTGGAATGACATTTAGGAATGAGATACTATACATTCAAATCCTTGACTCACATAAAATATTAATGCTGAAATTGTCATTTCATAAAATATACAGTAATTTATATTTTAACATTTTTAAAAAAATCAGTTCAAATCACCATTAAGGTGACTATATCAAAGTTAAATTGGTACAAATATACCTGAGAAACTCAAGTCTTCAACTAATAATTTTTATAAGCTTAATGATTTAGGTGAAAAAAAAAACAGTTCCTCAGGTATATGTATGATATTAACTTTAATTTATATTTTATTTATTTTGTGTAAGTCTGGTTGTCTAACGGCTAGATCTGGATGTAAAATTTACATATTCAAACTAGATTTGATAGATTTTTTTAGGGTATAAAAGTTTGATTTCCTTTGGAAGGGGAGTAAAGCTGGAGTTCCATGTCATAGATTTACAACATATAAAGAAATTTCAAGTCTTAAATAAGAAATCTCTGAGCATAATTTACTGGCCATTGAGATGTATGAAATGAATAATAACAAAGAAGCCTACTGGCTTTATAATGTAATGTAAAATTCCCAATTAAAGGTCTTCTTAATAAAGAAGCCACCATTTGCAAGAAAGAAGCAAAGACTTCATAACATTCAGTGCACAGGAATTAACAGCGTATATAAGAGAAAAATTTGCATTTAGATTGGAGCTTCTCAGATAGCTCCACTTGGTAGAGCATTTGCTTAGAGTGCAAAAAGTCTTGGATTCAAACCCCAATCTGAGCATATAATTTTTCTCTTCAAATATAAGAAATAATATTTTGAATTTTAAGTTTGCATAACATTGATTTTTTCAAACATATGTCCACAAAATAATAAACTACTTCTATAATATGTGAAGATTTCTGAATTCTATATGATATGCTACTCATTATCACAATATATTGCGTTATTATCATGATCATTGATGTTATCTCCTTTCGAGTATATGTTAATTTATGGTTAAATCAAAACAGTTATATAATCTTAAAGGGTAATTTACAAATGACATTATCAAGCAATGGATTTATATATACTAAAATGTATAAAAGTGTGTGTGTGTGTACATATGTATGTATGTATATATTTAGTTACGGGGTAATTTCACAGAATCTATTGCTTTCTGCATGCAAATCGTGAATTAGATCAATTCATGTGTTAGAAAAATCACAATAATAAATGCAAACTCCTTTATGCCTAACTGAAATGTAACCTAAGAAATAAACTACAACAAATAAAAGGTTAGTGTGATTTATTGAACTATTATAGGGAATATCAATATGAGGTATAATTTAAAACATATTCTGTTCAAATTACCTCAAATCCCGTCTTCTGATTACACCAGTTTCTAAACCTAGGTGGTTAATCATCGGTAAATTCATGACCGATGTTCTGTCATCCAGGAATGCTGAATTTATTTTAGTGTGATTAATTTTTGTTAGCTTTATGATGATCTTGAAGAAGATTTCCGGGCTGTAGGCCTTGGTCTTGAGGCTTGTAGTTCCCCGACGTTTTACCAAGCCTCAAGACCACGGCCTACAGCCCGGAAATCTTCAAGATCATCATAATAACTCCGGCCGTGAAAGCCTAAGTCAATACATTTGTTAGCTTTGTTAATTCTAGTAAATTACCACAGCACCAAGACAAATTAAGTTTGTACTAGCCACTGCCAAAATATTTCACTGCATTTAATATTTTTTGAAGCAACCACATAAGCCTAAAACCAAATTATGATACATAGTTATTTTTACACTTTAGAAATTTATTTTAAGTAACAGACATTTCCTTCTTATGTACATTACACTTAAAAAAGAACAGATATTTACTCTTTTTTTGTTCTTCTTTGCTAGATAACACTATTGAATTAAGTACAAATCACACAATTCTTTGGAATTTTGTTAGATATCATTGCAAAATCAATCTCAGACTTATTATTCAAAGTACTTAAAATTTTCTTTAATCAAAATTAATGTCCAAGGCTAATGCAAATAATATTGCCTATCAGCTAAAAATGTACCTTATAACAATAATTATTGTTGGACAAAAATGAGAAAATTGTAGAAAACAAATCAGGGATTTATCAGATTAAATGTGGGGAATGTGAAAGTCTGTATAGGGAAAACAAAGAGAAATTTAAAAACCAGGAATGTCAACAACAGGGAAGTAGAAAAATCTCCAGTAGCAGCCTGTGCATGGTCAGAAAAACATCAAATTGAAAGAAAGGCTAAATTAATAAAATAAACTGAAAACTCCCAAAGAACTCGTGGTTTGAGAAAAAATCTATATTAAAAAAACTATGTTTAATTGGGGGTTTCTTTATTTATTTAATATTATTTTGGATCATTTTTGAAGGTTTTGGTAGCGTGGCTTGTTAGGATTTTATTATTTTTATTAAAATGGATCAGGCTGTTCAGAGAAATTCAGATTTTACCTTGGGGGAGAAATAATTTATTTCAAACAGAACATTTATTAAAATAATTAAGAACTAAAAACATCCATTACATACTGAATTTTAGAAGTTGTTATTCTGTTTCGTATAAGTGCCAATTTGTACAAGTACATGAAATCCAATTCTCTTACCCTGACACATTACTAAATTATTAGACTTTTATCAAACAATTTCATAACCGAATATGAAGCAACAAATCTATAATTTTAAACTTGTTACACATTGAAAGAGAATTTATGCATTGAGACAAGATTTACTTAAAATCAAAGTTAAAAATCCCTAATTCTTCATTCCTGAAATTTCTTAAAGATATCTGAGAACTATACTCACATGTTAGATGATCCATTGTTGAGATGTACCATCCCTGGCAGGGGATGGTCAGGCCCGTCTCACTCTATCACTCAGAGCAAGACTCTGCCCAAATTATATTTGAAGATAATTTACCCTTTAGTTCGATTCGAATGAGGGTCTTTCCTTTCCACTTTTCAGCGGTTGCCCCTTTTACCAGCTGGCTGCTGGCCCTTCACATCCACATGTGTCAATCACAGAGGTAGATGATCAACAGCCAGTGTAGGGGTGACATGTGGTTAGCATGTCGAGTCCCCCAGCCGTTATAGCTGGTTCCTCAACCTGGAGCCGCTACTTATTGTAGCTACCCAATTGCCTCACGATGCTGGGTGGGCACCGGTCCCATACTGGCCGAAATACCATGAGAAAATTTCTTCCCCCATGGAGACTCGAACCAGCGCAAGTCCCGTAGCTCTGCGCCAAGGCTCCCTACCTTAACCGCTCGGAAGTGTAAAATTAATAATAAAAACATCGAAAGCCCTATTGGCTTTATAAAGTAGTGTTTACATCAAGTTTCTTTTTGAGTCTGTAATCATCTTACCAAATCATTAGTGTTTAAATTCCCAATAAATGTCTTCTTAAATAAGAAGGCGCTATTTGCATGATCAAGCAAATGCTCGTAGCATTCGGCACTTGAGAATTAACAATGTGTAAGAGAAAAATTTGTATTTAGATTGGAATTTCTCAGGTAGCTCAGTGGTAGAGCATTGGCCTGGAAAGCCAAAGGTCCTGGGTTTAAACCCCAGTCTGAGCATATAATTTTTCTCTTCAAATATAATTTATCCTTCAGTGAGAAGTGTTAAATTAATAATAAAAACAATGAAAGAAGCCCTACTGGCTTTCTAAAGTAGTGTTTAAATTCCCAATAGATGTCTTCTTAAATAAGAAACTGCCATTTACATATCGAGCAAATGCTTGTAGCATTTGGCATTCGGGAATTAACAATGAATAAGAGAAAAATTTGCATTTAGATAGGAGTTTCTCAGGTAGCTCAGTGGTAGAGCATTGGCCTGGAAAGCCAAAGGCCCTGGGTTCAAACCCCAGTCTGAGCGTATAATTTTTCTCTTCAAATATACGAGGGTGGATCAAATATAAACCAGAATTTGTATCTGGAGGCTCTGGTAGCGATCTGCAAAGGTTGCGGTTTGGAGGGGAAGTTGGTGGGGTGTCTGGAGTAGGGATCTTGATGTGTCGCTCTCCGAAGAGCGGCCGCTTGCTTCAGTATGCCATGAGCGAGCAAGAGGTACACACGTCTGTTGCGCAATGCATTATTATTAAGTTTTTGGCGAAAGAAGGCACTAAACCTTCTGAAATTTTGAGAAGGCTCCATGTGCAGTTCGGGGAAGCAACCCTTTCGAAGACGCAGGTGTATGATTGGCGCAAAAAAATTTTAGCGGGCCGGGATTCAGTGGAAAATGAGCCCCACCAAAGATGGCAACGAACAAGTATCACTGCAGACAACATTTGTGCTGTACGGGACCTTATTGAGGAGGATCGGCGCGTAACAATTTCTGAACTTGCTTCACACGTTGGAATAAGCTTCGGAAGTGTTCAAGCCATCATCAGTGATGAACTCAAATTCCAAAAATTGTCTGCCAGGTGGGTTCCTCGGCTCCTCAGCCAGGAACAAAAAAATTTGACGAAAATGCATTGGACACCTCTGGAACATCCTCCTTACAGTCCAGATTTGTCACCCTGTGACTACCATTGTTTGGGCCACTGAAAGAAAACTTGGGAGGAAGGCGGTTTGGTGACAATGCAGCGGTAGAGGAGTTCGTGTGCAACTGGCTGACTACACGTCATCCCTCATTCTTCAAGGATGGCATCAAAAAGTTGCCAACTCGATGGCAAAAGTGTGTTGGAAATGCAGGAGACTATGTAGAAAAATTAGGTGGTGGTTTTGTATTTTTTTTTGTTAATTCAATAAAATTGTAAACAATAATTCCGGTTTATATTTGATTCACCCTTCTAATTTATCCTTCAGTGAGAAGTGTTAAATTAATAATAAAAAAAACATTTGGTTGTTTATCAGATGGATGAGGGTATATTTTATTACCCTGAGTTCATGAGTGTCCAGGGACATGAATGAAGCTATACTTGCACATCATGAAATATAATACAGTAACTTTATACATCACATTATAGAGAGCCAATCATCACATAATTGATGCGATGACAAATAAAGGATAGGACATTTAAGGATTTAATATTATATTTGTAAATGCTGAGTACATTATTTTCCCATCTATTTTCTTTCTATTTAAGTTTCTCAACCCATGCACATGCTTAACTGGTGGAAAAATGTTTCATGACTATTCTAAAGAATAGCCAAGGTCTTTAACAAACATAAATTTTCTCGAAGATTTTCACATTAAATCTTTCTGTAAACATGATGTTCAATTGCAACCTGAACAGTCATCTATTTATATAATACCATCTATTGAACTATTCGATATTACATGTTTTATATCTTACAATTAAAACATTATAATTAATATCTTACTTTATACCAAATTGTATCAAGTATCAGACTTCAAAAGTTGGTATCAATATTGACAAATATGTCATTTACCTAATAATATAGGCCTACTGGTGTTGACATATGTGTTCTAATTGCAGGCAACACATGCTGAAAATATTGGCAGTGATAGTCTTCTTTGTCTTCCTGAGTTGTTCAATAAACCTGCAACAGTGGAAGACTTGGTGAGATATTTGAAAATAGTAGGAGAAAGCAGCTCCAAAACACACCACTTCTCTATTATCATAACCCTTCTTATACAGGAGTCAGAAGTAAGTAATCTCCGTTTTGCACAGAAATGTATTGTACACTTAGGATTCTAAGAAAAGAAATATAATTAATCATTTGAGTTAGATATTGCAACTCACCTCATAAATTGTAGATTTCTTGACGACTAGTTTCGATACACCATGTTCATATCATTATCAATTCAACTGTTAAATTTGTGGTTGGTGATCCTGTAGCTTTCTTCCTGCTCTTTCTGTTGGTTAACTGATGTCAACAGCAAACAGAGGGACTAGGAACCAACCTACAGGAACGCCAACTGCCAATTCAACAGTTAGATAAATTGATAATGATATGAACATAGTGAATCAAACTAGTCTTCAGGAAATATACAATTTATGAGGTGAGTCGTAATATCTAACTCAAATTATTAATTAAAATAAAGCTTATACTGTCACTTCCTTTAAATATTAACGAAAAAAGTATACTATATAATTTTATCATATAACACATTAATTAAAAATTACAATATTGAACAACCATACTGAAATACTGAGAGAAATTATATGACATGCAATAATTAGTATTTGTTTCTACAATCATCTATGTACATAGAATTGTAATAGGCGAATCTCCTATTTATCCTTTCTGTAATTTTTTTAAAAATGAGAATATGGATCATTACCATCCTCCTCTCTGTTTATCCATTCAAGTTTCAAATATTTCTTCTTATATATATATATATATATATATATATATGTATGTTCACTGCTGTGGTCTCAAGGTAGCATGCTGCCTTGTCACGCAGCAAGCCTGGGTTCGATTCTCGGTTGGGACATGCTTCTGGATGAGGTTTTTCCTCACCTGTAAGACAAATGTCAGGAAGCTTAGGGCCCAACAGTCCCCGAAAATCATCCAACCATCATCATCATCATCATCATCATCTTCAACTGGTGTGGAAAGCAACGGGAAGCTACCACACCTATAATTCCCTAGTAAAGCTGCAAAGCATAGCATGAAAATGCTATGATTGCAGTGAAAGACCTGCCCTCGGTATAATATATATATATATATATATATACTGGAATGAAAGAGAGTGAATGGCATCAACATCACAGATAGATATTACATACCAACCAACATAGATATGCATATTACAAATATTCTGTCTTTAGACTAAGATTATAAAAAAACACTTCAGTATGGAATAAAAATTTTAGCAATTGTACATTCCAAATAATATTGTATGCAGATGATTTAGTTATCCTAGCCAAATCAGAAAATTATTTACAGAAATGAGCCTTTTAATTAAACAATATTGCTATAAAAATAATATGAAAATTTCCCTTGGAAAAACAAAAGCCATGGAGAAGTGTGAAAAGAATTTAAAAAAAGTTAAAAATAGAATTAAGAGAAATATGATTGAACAAATTGTTGAATTTACATATTTAGATATTTTAATTTCTGATGAAAATAGTGACATAGACAGAGAATTACAAAAACATAACAAAACTAATGGAGTTAGCAAACATCATTTTGGGGGGAAAAAAAGTCAGTATATACAAAATTATGGTCACACAATATAACAGTAGTGAAACCTAACCGTGTAGCTCTTCAAAATTATCAAAATGTGACATCAAAGTATTGGAAAGCAAGAAGGAGAATAACTTTGTTGTTAACTGCAGAACATTAGCTACATACATACAATAGTGAAAACAGGAATTAAAAGCACAAATCTCAACAACAAGCAGCCCAAATGAGATTTTTACATAATTGTTAGTTTTATCTAGACTAAAAGAAAAAAACAGATATGAAGGCAACATTATGTAGAATAATTCAGACTTATCAGAATTATTTACAGTGAATAGATCCAAAATAGACTACAAAAAAAGTTTACCATACTAAAGGATTCAGAAGAGGAAGATCAAAACAATAGTGGGCATGTCAAGTGCATCTTAAGACTTAGGAACAGGTCCAGAAAAGTACCTAAACCTAATATGTTTTTATAACGATAATGACTATAATTTAAATAATTTGAAGGAAAAATATGTATCTTTGCTGGGGGTGTAGCAACATATGTCATTATTCTATCATTAAGATATATGCTGATCTACATACAAACATAAATATTTTCACTATTCAGATATAAGGACTGAAAACACACAAGAGAAACATTTCTGTATGTACTTTAAGTAATTAAGGTATTGAGATGTATGAAATGAATAACAAAAAAATATTGAAAGAAGCTGTACTGGCTTTATAATGTAATGTAAAATTCCCAAATAAATGTCTTCTTAATAAAGAAGCCCCATTTGCAAGATAAGGGGAATTAACAGCATATATATGAGAAAAATTTGCGTTTTAGATTGAAATTTGCTCAGGTAACTCACTCGTTTAGAGCATTTGCCTAAAGTGTGAAAGGTTCTGGGTTCAAGCCCCAGTCTGAGCATATAATTTTCTCTTCAAATAGTGTTAAGCTGTAGGTCCACGGTTCAAAACAATGTGCAGGCAAAATTTTTCTTCCCAACTATTGTAAAAAGAATGTAATATTTTTCCTTAGACAGTCTCATATTAATTTATATACTATAACAGAAATACTTAATTCAAAATGTAATTTTTTTCAGTTAATATGCCACAATTCTTAGAAGCTGCAGCTTCCAACATTCCAACATTTGCAGGAATAAAATTCACAGATACAAACATAGATGAAGGAACACAATGTTTGCTAGTAGCAGAAGGAAAACTTGCATTTTTCTTGGGCTGCGATCAGGTATTTTAATAAACAATATATTTCTTATTAAATTAATATTGAGAAGCTAAAGCTATTACTATGATAGAAATAAGTAAATTAATGAACACAATTAAATTATTGTAAATCAATGGTAAAGAGAAAAAATTTTGCCTGAACCGGGAATCGAACCCCGAACCTTTAGCTTTCCGTGCTAATGCTCTGCCCACTGAGCTAATCCAGGCTTCATTCCCATCCAAGCAGAAATCCTTCCTTTACCTTACTCTACTGGTCCCATATTCGATTGCAATGAATCATCATTCACAAATACACAATGAATGGCTTCTACCTGAAGAAGACATGAAGGGACTCCACACAGCTATAGCATTATTTATTAAATTAATATTGAGAAGCTAAAGCTGTTACTATGATAGAAATAAGTAAATTAATGAACACAATTAAATTATTGTAATCAATGGTAAAGAGAAAATTTTTGTGAATGATGATTCATTGCAATTGAATGTGGGACCAGTAGAGTAAGGTAAAGGAAGGATTTCTCATTGGATGGGAATGAAGCCTGGATTAGCTTGGTGAACAGAGCATTAGCACGGAAAGCTAAAGGTTCAGGGTTCGATTCCCAGTTCAGGCAAAACATTTTTTCTTTACCATTGATTTACAATATATTTCTTATTTCACAACATACCATATTTATCGTTGTGCAAAACACTACCTTATATAAGATACATCATAAAAATTTTCATAATATAAATAAGTTTTCTACAAGGTTTTTAAAAATATGTTTTAATTAATTAAATGATTCCTTCATGGATACAACTTAATTTATGAATCAATGTCATTAAATTCAATTTACAATTCATGTCACTTTAAACCAGAGGTCCCCAAACTTTTTTGTCTTGTAGACCATGTGCCATTTTTTTCTGTTTTGGGTAGACCTACTGCCTTTCTAATACTGATTTTTTACAAATTCATCGACATCAAATGAGTTTTGATGACTGCGTGGCCATGAAGTTCCAGGTTTGATAGTACCAGTGTTTATTTAGTTAAAACTCAAAATATGTTGATTTGTATAGATAATGAATAATCATAGGTCTATACTTTTAAAATCATTAGGAAGTAATATAGGTCTATAGATTTAAATCCTGATAAAGAAAATGCAGATG
Source organism: Diploptera punctata (assembly GCA_030220185.1). Taxonomy (NCBI): domain Eukaryota; kingdom Metazoa; phylum Arthropoda; class Insecta; order Blattodea; family Blaberidae; genus Diploptera; species Diploptera punctata. The sequence goes on along the minus strand of JASPKZ010002635.1, from coordinate 11,179 downwards.
CATGAAAATCCAGTCCTTAGTTATAACACTAACTTTAAACTACTTTTTCTGTCAAATTGAAAATTCTAAAGGAAAGAGAGGAGTACAAAGACAAGTAGAAATTTATTGTAGAGTGAGAAAAAACAAAATTTCATGCCTCTTTCAAAAAAAGAAGAGACAGATAATCAAACTCTATGTAAAACCAGAAATCTCCATGACGCTGGACATTTAAACATGGAGATCTCCATAACTTGTCACCAATGTGTTAATAGTGTTGACTATTGCTTCACATGACTTCTCTATGTTTATTTAACTTTTTAGTACAAAGAAGATTACGAGTATTTAAGAATAAAATTCATGGAAAAAATTTTGAACCAAAGAGAGATGAACAGACAGGTGAATGGAGAAAACTACATAACAGTGAGCTACATGGTCATTATAGGAAGCCAGATATAATAAGAACAGTTAAGCCTTGTAGACTGTGATGGGCAGGACATGTGGCACGAATGAGGAATGAAAGAGGTGCATGGAAGCTTCTTGTAGGAAAACCAGAGGGAAAACACCGAGTAGGTAGACCAAGAATGAGATGGGAGAATAACATTAATGATTTGAGGGAAGTAGATTATACAGGGGATGATTGGAGAACGTTGCTCTGGATAGGCTTGTGTCGAGAGCTTATGTTCGTGTGGCCATGAACCTGTGGGTTCGAGAGAGCCAGTGACTTAGTAGGTAATAGTATGTTGTTTAAATTAAATTAGTCAACATCCATCCGTATTGCATGCAGCAAAAAACTGAATGAATATGAATTTAGATATAGCATTGTTTTCTTATATGTCACTCATGAGAGAAACTAACTCACTGGCACTATCAAACCCAAAGGTTCAAGGCCGCACAGACATAAGCTCTCCATACATCCCTATCCTGAGCTAATGTTTTCCAATCATTCCCTGTATAACCTACTTCCCTCAAATCATAGTTATTTTATTCTCCCACCTCATTCTTGGTCTACCAACTGGGCATTTTCCCTCTGGTTTTCCTACAAAAAGCTTCCATGCACGTCTTTCATTACCTATTTGTGCCACATGTCCTGCCCATCACAGTCTATGAGACTTAACTATTATTATTATATCTGGCTTCCTATAAAGACCATGTAATTCAGATTTATCCAATTCTCGCATCAATACCTCTAGCGACCCGCTATTGTATAAGGTCCACATATTCCATGTTCCAGTGCTTGAGCCTTTGGCATGGGATCCCTGAAGTAGTCCCCATCCCGGAGAACAGAACAGGGGACTATTTGACCTCCGGAAAATGTTACCCTAGTAGAACCCATGTCTGCATTTCTTGATGATTGTATTTTTACGGTGAAAGATTGTCACTCTTTCGACCAAGGTACTTTTTTCGTCTGGCTTATCACTTTGACCAGACTGGCATGGATACCTATCGGCAGCAATGATACAGCCGACATAGCCCTCGGTACATTTAAGCACGCAAAGCCACGACAAGGTAAAGATATCATGGAGGGACTCATGAGAGAAAAGGACATGTAATTATAAAAATAATAAATCTATGATATTTTTAGGTTCTTGCTGGTGCTTTCTTCAGTTAGGTATTGATTCAGCAATTGCAACTACACTCAACATGTATGCAGAACCCAGCATCAAAATGTTAGATGCAATAAATAATCATAAACCTGCTGAAGCTCTACAAGAACAAAGGAAACTGAATAATGTTATCAAAATCATAACTCGCAATGGTAAGTACAAAACATTCCCTTCCCTCTATTCAAGAACCATCTTCTAATTAATATCTCCACCAAGAAAAAAACATTTATTTTCCATTACCTTAAAAGAAGGACGAGTGAGTGAGAGTGATGGGTATTTATTCTTTCTGTTAATTTTATGTTTAAATTTATTATTTTTTCATTCTCAATTAATACAATGCATCCATTTAAATGTATGCAAAAATTAATTATAAAAATATTTTTTTATATTTATATGATCATATGAGCTCTTGAGTATTAAAATGGGACATGTTCATTATGTCACATTTCGAGAAAAACTTCTATATACTGATTATTAGGGCAAGGCAATTAATGATTTTGCATCTTTTTCTTATGAAGGTTGAAAACATTGCTTGCATATATGAAAATGTACGGCATTAAAAACAGATTAAATAAAAGCAATTTGTTAGGGCATTTTTTTTGCATTTTCTTAACTTTTTTTAGGGATGGGTCATTTTTGGCAATTTTAGGTCATTTTGAGCATTTTTTACACTTTTCCGGAAGGCTGTGACATTTTTGTATTTGATTTAAGATTTTTATTATAATTCAGTATTTTCCCTTGTCAATACAATTTCTTGGAATTAGTAGTTGTTTTGCTAACTACTACCCTATTTTTCAAGGTATGTGCATAATGATCTTGCCCACTTCTAGGAATTTTATTCAATTTCTTACAGCTTATGCTAGCTTCTACCCTTATTCTGATTGTTAACTGCAATTCAAAATTGCTGTAAAAGTGCACTGTGTAATTGAAATGGATTTTCTGCAATAAAAGGTACTGTAATATGTATTTTTAAATACTTTTTTTTTTTTTTTAATATTTTGATGTTAATTTAAGTTCAGAATCAAGTGAGTACTTAATCTAATAATAGTATTTTTATTGGTAATTATTCTTAACTTCTTATTTGTCATTTTTTTTTATTTTATTGGTCTTTTTTGCATTTTTTAGGTCATAAATGCATTTTTACCAATTTATAGGACATTAAATGCCTTGCTCTACTGATTATATACATAGAAGAAATAATTTATTTATTTTAATAGACACTTGGTAACATAGAAAAAAATTATACACATAAATACACTCTTGAGCTATAGCAGATGTGCTCATATGTAAATGCACCACAAGTGAACATCACCCATTTTAATACTCAAGGGTTCATGTGCACTTTTTATCTCTCTTGATTTAGATTACATTTTTCTTCTGTAGTAAACATTGAAACATTTTCAAATTATTTTGTAAAAAATATGATTCTTCTTACCTCATATATGTATGTTTTTAACACAGAACTGCAGTATCGGGAAACATATCATTCCCGATCTTGTGAAAACAGCTGATGGGATGATCTGTTTCCTGATACTGCAGTTCTGTGTTAAAAAACATAGATGTATGAGGTAAGAAGAATTCACTATTCATTTGATTCTTATTAAGAAAACCTCATAATGTAAAAATTCCGAAATTTATATTAACCCTGTAACAATACTTGAATATGCATATCTTGGTGATTATAAGTTATTCACAGACCAAATTACAGAATTTTTTTATACATATTTAATTTTATATTCCGATTGAGGGTCTTTCAACTTTTCAGCGGTTGCCCCTTTACCAGCCGGCTGCTGGCCCTTCACATCCACATGTGTCAATCACAGAGGTAGATGATCAACAGCCAGTGTAGGGGTGACATGTGGTTAGCATGTCGAGTCCCCCAGCCGTTATCGCTGGTTCTCAACCTGGAGCCTTACTTATTGTAGCTACCCAATTGCCTCATGATGCTGGGTGGGCACCGGTCCCATACTGGCCGAAATACCATGAGAAAATTTCCTTCCCCCATGGAGACTCGAACCAGTGCAAGTCCCGTAGCTCTGCGCCAAGGCTACCTACTTAACCGCTCGGCTACGGCACGGGACTTTAATTTATATAAATTACTAACTATCAATTAAGTATCAATCTTCCGAAAGAAGGACATAATGAGGAATTACATTATTAGACTGAATGTTGGCATTTCATCACTAGCAGAGGACAAAATTAATCGGATCAAATTCTATGAAGTATAATAAAGGTGACTATTTTGTTTATACACTAGGCATTGAATATTTATCAATCCAATTTACAGCTCATTTCAATTATGACTATCACTGAAATATTGTCAAAATTAAATATCAGGTCAGGAGATTGTTAAACCTGACTTGCCAAATGATTTCATTCCATCCATCCATCCATCCATCCATAGTAATCCTGCCCGAGGGCAGGTCTTTCACTATAATCATAGCATTTTCATGATGATGGTCAGATGATTTTCGGGGATCGTTAGGCCCTAAGCTTCCTGATATTTGTCTTACAGGTGAGAAAAAACCCCGAAAGATACCTCACCCAGGAGCCGTCCTGACCGGGAATTGAACCCGGGCCCGCTGCATAACAAGGCAGCATGCTACCTCGAGATCACAGCGGTGTTATACACTAAATAATCTTTTAAAATATCATGCAAGTTTCCATTCCTTTGGACAATTTACTCGTGTCATGAATAATCAACAAGATGAAACTCTTGTGGTATGCCCTTGATAATTTTAAAAATTATATTTGAAAAGAAAATATATACCTACACTGGGGTTTGAACCCAGGACCTTTGACTCTCTATGTCAATGCTCTTCCATCTGAGCTACCTAGGCCTCCAATCTAAACGCGTATTTTTCTCTTATACTTTAAAATTATTTTTATTTATGTAAGCATGTTTCAATGGTAATATAACTACTACTACTACTATCCATGTTCTTTCAGGCTAAGATGACCCTTGGCCTTACAGCTGGCTATTGGCCTCACATCCATGTGCTATTTACAGAGGTGGATGAATCATCTTCTTCCAGTAACAGGGTTGACATATAGTCCAGTATGTCAATTCCCCTGCATTAAAGTTAGTTTTTCTTCATCTGTAAACATAAATTCTTGTGAAATTCTTGAGTTAAGTAAAATGAAATACAAGGATTTTTTAAACAGGAAATATCACTACTTAGTAATTAATAGAGAGTTTAATTTTTGCAACTCACCTCATATTGTTGTATTATTTCTTGACGATCAGTTTCGATAATGCTACCTATCGAGTATTAATTTCTTTCTAACTCTACTTGGTATTTAACATTTAGCAATACACAAAAAGTTTTATTTACAGGATGAAATTTTTCTGTATTAGTGATTATTTAAATTTTCTGCTATCCGATGATCAGGAACCTCTAGGATATACCGTAAAAGCTATATACGTTTAGATATAAAATGTAGAGAGAGCTGAATGACAATTCCATAGATTTATTACAAACTGATTTTTAAACTTTTTCATATTTCGAAAATATACAGGGCAAGGAAAATTATTTAAAATATCAGTAGAGATTATATTTACTTAATGTTGGGAAGTACCCCCCCCACAGCCCTATGACGGTACATTATATTTGAAAAGCAAAATATACGCCCTGACTGAGGTTTGAACCCAGGGACCTTTGACTGTTCTATGTCAATGCTCTTCCATCTGAGCCACCTAGGCCTCCAATCTAAACGTGTATTTTTCTCTTACACATAGTTAATTCCCTAAACCCAAATGCTACGAGCCATTGCTACGATTTTTGCAAATGGCGGCTTCTTTGTTAAGAAGACTTTTTATTGGTAATTTAAACATTACTTATAAAGCAGTAGTGCTTCTTTCTTTTAACTCGGAGTTATGGCTGACGATGAACATGATATATGTTTGAAATCGCGATATCATGGAAGCATGAATCCTATGAGGTGAAGTTATTTAAACAATATGTTCTCCGATGATTTTTTAATCAGTATAGATTGTTGTTATATAATATTTATATTTAATTGTAAACAGGAGGATGGGTGGCTACATGAAAGTTTCCATGGGTCCTAATGGCTTCTATTGACATGGGACCTCCACGGCCACCACTCGTAGCTCCTTACTTATGCCACAAATAGAGCAAATGAAGAAAGAATTGGGAGCTCTGAAACTGTTGCATTAATTTAGACACTGTAATCAACTGAGAAGACTTAACTTCAAAGAGGCCAAATACTAGAAAACAAATAAAGGAGTAATTGAGCAAAACTATAAGAGACATATGGTCTTCAACTATAAATTCCTCTAAAACATCTTTAAATTAAATCTGTACTTAACTAATTTGTACTTAAGTTTTCAAATTATTTCTAAAAACCATAAAACAATAACAAATTTCAACAGCAAATCTTTTGTTTTCCTTTTTGTTAAAATTTTACAACCAATGATGATCTTTAAATTCATTCGAGAACATTTTTGTTTAACAACAACTCACCTCATAGATTCATGCTTCCATGATATCGTGGTTTCAAACACAGTCATGTTCATCATCAGAGTCGGAGTTATGGCTGAGGATGAACACGACTGTGTTTGAAAACCGCGGTATCATGGAAGCATGAATTCTATGAGGTGAGTTGATTAAATCAAATGTTCTCCCGATGAATTTTAATGATTATACCTCATAATTAAGTTATGTAGATCGGAAATAACACATTGAGTGTTTTTAATATTGTTTATTTTTTTTTCACTCACCTCATACTTCATAACTCCTAGCATACCCAGGTTTCGTCACATCCTTTGTGACACAGCATTGAGAATGTCACAAAGGATGTGACGAAACCCTGGGTTATGCTAGGAGTTATGAAGTATGAGGTGAGTGAAATAAAAAAATAAACAATATACCTCATAATGTTTACTTCCCAACATTAATTTAATACAATGATGATCTGTTAAACACATTTGTGATCCCTTTATACTTCCAAGTAAGTTTCTAATACCACTTGCATAATGAAAAAAATTGGTAAAATTAGTAAATATACCTGTAGTTGAATATATTTATTTACTCCATTTTTTAAGATTAGAATCTGGTTAGGATTTATGAATGACTGAATTTTGTTATCTTAAACACGAAAGCAGGGGCACGAAGTTGCGTAGTGGTTAAAGTCGAGGGTTCAAGTCCCAGTGGGGGTCAGGATTTTTAAACTGACCCAAATCCTCTGGCGGAACTATGGCCATGGGGTCAACTCAGCCTCTAATGCAAATGAGTACCAGATGCTTGTTCTGGGATAAAGGCATCCGTCACGCAGGGCTGACAACCCGGCTGGCATGAAGTGCTGATTGTCTAGAAAAAGTGGGAGCCTTAACCTCCTACTACTCCAAGAGCCTCCTGAGGCCTGTAGTGGGATAACTTAAAAACACGAAAGCCTAATTCATATTTCAATAGAAAGTATGACTATGAGGTTCATTTTAATAATTATTGAGTCAGTCGAACAACTAACCTCATAATTTAATAGAATTCCTGAGAACATGTTTCAGAATTCCTGCATTTTATCATCAGCTTGTTCTAACTCTAAATGACCATAACGAGCTGATGATTAGAATGCAGGACATTCTAAAACATGTTCTCAAGAATTCTACTAAATTATGAGGTAAGGATTTAAATTCATCGGAGAAACATATTGTTTAAAACAACTCACATCAATAGGATTCATGCTTCCATGATATCGCGATTTCAACATAGTCATGGTTCATCGTCAGCCATAACTCCGACTGATGAAATTCTTCGGAAGTTATGGCTGACGATGAACATGACTATGTTTGAAATCGCGATATCATGGAAGCATGAATCCTATGAGGTGAGTTTGTTTAAACAATATGTTCTCCGATGAATTTTAATGATTATCACCTCATAATGTTTACTTCCCAACATTAATTAAATATATGAGGTAAGATGTTTAACTGACTCAATAATTTATTTATGAAAGCCTAACATTTTTCTTGGCCTCACAGTCTTAAAATCAATAGTTACCAACAATTCATTAAAAATTGGTGGAATGCAGGCTTTCCGGCCGGTAATCATAGTATTAAAAGATTCGGGCTATGGGACGTGGTCTATAAACTGGCGTTTCTCCCTCAACTGCGGAGGGACATCTTCAGTGGCGAGCGCTTCCGCTGTTGTTTCCCTGTCGTAGGCTCGACTGCAAATGAACGGCAAAAAGCTGGACGCTCTTATTTATACTAGTGCTGACATCGTGTGAGTCGCAGCTGACTGGCTCGACGTCATCATACTGGCTTCAGAATAAATAAGAGCGTCCAGCTTTTTGCCGTTCATTTGCAGTCGAGCCTACGACAGGGAAACAACAGCTGGAAGCGCTCGCCACTGAAGATGCCCTCCGCAGTTGAGGGAGAAACATCTGGAAGAAACGTCAGTTATAGACCACGGTCACATAGCCCAGAATCTTTTAATACTATAATTCATTAAAATGATTATTTAAATATACTGCTAGAAAGTTAGAAAATGTTTATATCAATTAATTTGTTTTAATTCTATAAGAATTATAATTTATGGAATTATGATTAGCCTTGAGATAGTAACAGGTCATCAGGCCTTATACTTGTATGTAAGATGATGATTAGAAGTAGGAAGACATAAATATTCTCATGTTGATTTATGGACTGATTGTAAATTTTTTGGCTATTTTTCCAAAAGTAAAAATTTCCGAAGTGCAGTTTACTAAATACAAATTTTCCAAATACTGTTTTCCTTCAAGTTTTATTAAATCTGAATTGTTGAAAACTACATTGATCTAATATTTAATTTTAGGATTTTAAAATACAATAGGAAGTAAGATTAAGAGGTTTTATATTTGAAGAGAAAAATTTTCGCCTAGACCGAGACTCGAACCCGGGACCTTTGGCTTGCCGGGCCAAATGCTCTACCAACTGAGCTAGAAACAACAATAGAAACAATGGTTTCAAAAGCATTTGGTGAGAGGGAATTACAACGAATATAAGAGAAAAATTTGTGTCTAGATTGCAACTCGCCTCGGTAGCTCAGTTTGGTAGAGCATTTGGCCTGGCAAGCCAAAGGTCCCGGGTTCGAGTCTCGGTCTAGGCGAAAATTTTTCTCTTCAAATATAATTTATCTTTCATTGAGAATGTTAAATTAATAATAAAAACACCTCATTAAGAGGTTTGTTAATAATGAAACATTTTGTCTGTTCATTCTTACCTCTTTTGAGTTGATTTTGTCGAACATTATGTTTCAGAGCTTCTTAGCCCCATAGTCAGTGATTACAGACTGAATTTTCTCATGTTTACGGGTTTAGTTAACCATAAGAAATTAAAGAACACATAAAGGAATGTAAAAAAAAAGGGGGAATTAGGAAATCTGCAGTGGCGCTCATGTTCGGTCAGAAAAACCCACCATAGATTGTACACACAAAATTATTAAAATAGTTTAGAAACACAAATGACACTCACCATAATGGAAGAAAAAATCTATATACAGAAGAACAAGGAAGAATCTTATTAGTAAAATTCATTGGACCAGAGGCAGAGAGAGCAAGAATCAAGAATCAGGGCCGACAACATGAGAAATTTCAGTCTGAATCACGACGATGGGGCTAAAAAGCTCTGAAACATATGTTCGAAAAAACCACTCAAAGATTAAGAATGACAACAAAATGTTTTAATTACATTGATCTATAAATATTCTGACAAGTGAACAATAAAAACTCATGGAAAAAATTAAAGACTGAAGTGTGGCTAGATTGTGAACATAATCTATGCCAGTGTCTTTTCCTACTTTGTACTTCGATTCTCCATAACAATACCTTCATTTCTTTTTTAACTTTTATTAGCCATTTACGGTCTTGCCTTCTTTTTTTTGCAATCTAATAATGTTAAGATAATGTATATGAAGTGCGTGAAATAAAAAATGGTACGACATGGGCTAGGATTATGAAGTATGAGGTGAGTGAAATAAAAAATAAACAGGCTAGGAGTTATGAAGTACTGAGGTGAGTGAAATAAAAATAACAATATTCTCATAATTGCACAAGCCGGCTTAGAATCCCCACCTCTCACCCTGGGCTCAGATCGAGTCTCAGTCCCGCCATTGTGGTGGACAAAACAGAGCTTGGGGAGGTTTTTCTGTAGGGGTTTCTCCCATAAATTATCATAAACAAAACTAAAGGTCTCAAAAAAAGAGTGGAAAAAAGACAGAAAGTTGTCCCCATTCTCCTTTTCAGGCAAGACAAATCACTCTTTGATAAATAGATGAGGCGAGTCTATTGCAACAGACTCACCACATTATTAAGAAGAACCTCATAATTTTACTTCCTATTGTAATTTTATAAGGAAGAAATAACAAAATGCATTTGAGGAACTTCTCACCTCTATTTCTTTGATGAACCATTGCATTATTTTCATCAACAAAGTGTGATCTCGTTTTATAAAACAGTAATTCTATCTATCAGATCTCTGCCATCCTGAAATAAAGAGAAATTAATTTTTTTAAAATTTAAAATAAAATTCTTTACCCAACCACCTCATAATGTCTTTTTTTTAGATTGTTTGAAACCTAAACAGGTTACAACACATCAGTAGTTTCATCATCAATGTTTTGTCGTCCAAGGAGCAACTGCCTCTTACCTTACTCCATCTGTGAGGCGAAAGAATTTTATTTAAATTTTTAATTAAATCTCATGGTGATATTTCTTATAATAGTTCAGAGAGAAATATATTATGTACATGTCAAAAAATAAAATAATAGTGTTTTGTATACTTTTGCATAGCATTCTGTGCATTGAAAACAAATTGCTGAGCTTTTTGAGGTTCTCTTCATGAAAAATTAGACTTATTATTTCTGAAATATATATATATATATAATATATATATAATTTTCACTTAGTAAATAATTTAACACATATCAATTGAAGGATAAAATAAAATTTGAAAGAGAAAAAATTTTCGCCCAGATCGGGACCTGAACCCATGACCTTTTGGTTTATTGTACCAATGCTCTGACCAAACTGGAGCTACTGGGGCGAGTTCCCAATCTAAATGCAAATTTTTCTCTTATATACGATGTCAATTCCCGCGCAGCCAAATGCTTGAAGCTGTGGCTTCTTAATCAAGAAGCCGCCATTGCAAAGATTTACAATGTAATAAGAGAAAAAATGCATCTAGATTGGAAACTCGCCCGGGTAGCTCATTTAGCAAAGCATTGGTCGGTAAACCAAAAGTCCCGGGTTCGGGTCCCCAGTCTGGGCAAAAATGTTTCTCTTCAAATTTATTTCCACTGTATGTTTACTAACCATGCTGAAATATGCTAAAATTACTCATAGCTCACACAAGTGGAAATAATGATTTGGACTGGATGATCCAGGTTTAATTCCAAAAATCAAGATTTAGTAATTTTTTTAATTCTTGATTTATGCTGTCAGATACCTTGAAATTGAAAAATATTAATGTAAAGTGGTATGCTGAAGTGGTGGCTATGAACTGAAAATAAACCACATTATGCATCGATCTACCCATGCACAACCCAAGAAAAAAGTGCACAGGGTGGTCTTCAAAACACACACTTTTTTTAAATATGACA
>JASPKZ010002634.1:0-61261 GCA_030220185.1 Diploptera punctata | reverse complement strand
CGTGCACTTTTCTTTTCCTGAAGGCCTTTCAAGAATTATATTCAATCATCAGCAGGTATAGTTCTTCGCTACATTTGTTGAGTAATTCTGCCCGAGGGTAGGTCTTTCACTGCAATCATAGCATTTTCATGCTATGCTTGCAGCTTTACTAGGGAATTATAGGTGTGGTAGCTTCCCGTTGCTTTCCACACCGGTGAAGTTGATGATGATAATGATAACGATGATGATGATGGCCGGATGATTTTCGGAGACCGTTGGACCCTTACCTTCCTGACATTTGTCTTACAGGTGAGAAAAAACCTCACCCAGGAGCCTGTCCCGACCGAACCCGGGCCTCCTGTGTGACTAGGCAGCACGTTACCTCGAGACCACAGAGGTGGACATGCCTGCTGATGATGGAATAGATATTCTGAAAGGCCTTCAGGAAAATAAAAGCACATGTATCTTTTTACAAGTTGAGGACGACGGCACTGACCAATGAAGGTACATATTTGAATTTTATCACGTGACCTCAACGGATTTAAACAATGAATTATATTACTATTAATATATAAATATTGTTTTGAAGACTAAAAAATTAAAATATCTTGTTATATGATTCTGTTACCATTAAACTTAAAGAGAAAAAACATATGCTTAAATCGGGATTTAAACGCAATCTCTCTGGTTCTGTACGCCAATGCTTTAACGATTTAAGCTACTAGGCATCTCGATTTAAACATACATTTTTCTCCTATAGTAATAAAGCACTGGTGTACAGAACCAGGGATATTGGGTTCAAATACCGATTTAGGCATATATTGTTCTATTCAAATTTTGTCATTCAGTGAGAAGTGATAAATTTAGTATTAATCATGTTATAATTATATTCGAAAAGAAAAATATACGCCTAGAGCGGGGTTTGAAACCAGGACCTTTGACTCTCTATGTCAATGCTCTTCCATCTGAGCTACCTATGCCTCCAATCTAAACGCGTATTTTTCTCTTATACATATATTTTTCTTTTGAAATATAATTTGTCCATCATTAAGATGTTTAAAAACGAATAATATTAACATGTTATAATTGTTACGTCAGTTACCTATATATATCAATGTTTTGAAGAGAAAACATAGTGTCCTACTATATGAAGACTAAAAAATAATTAAAGTAACTTATTATTTTATTCCGTTACGGTTGTTACGTCAGTTACCATGGAATTCACCAAATACGCGTATTTGCATATTTCAGTGCTATATTACAAGGGATAAGTGTAATAAAATGATGTAGTAGTTAAAACACAGGGTGAACAACAATCAAATGAACCATGTTTAGCGTCTTATATAAGTAGATGATAATATCTTGTGAATACAGAAGGTTGCAATTGTGTAGATTCAAATACTGGGATTCTACTTTTCAAACAGCCTATACATAATTAAGATTCTCTGCTACTGTTAACATGTAGCTACAACAGGTAGCACATCTAGAATTAATAAACAAAATGATGGTAACTAGCAGAAAATATATTAATTCTCAATTTTCAAGTTACTGTAGTGGATTCATTCAAACCAGCGGTTTCAAGGACACATGAATGTCATCTTTATATAATTCTTCTGTACGTGTGTTTGTCACTGAACTCCTCCTAAACCACCGGACCGATTTTGATGAAATTTTGTATGTGTGTCTGATTGGGTCCCTCGATGGTTTAGATTCACAATTGGGCCCTTTAAAACCATTAGGTGTAGGAGTTCACCTGAAGAGAAAATTTATAAATTCCTAAGACAATCACAATTTTCACAACGAAACTCAGTATATCGTATTAAAATAAACCGAGGTAGGTATTATCCAAAAATGAGCGAAATCCGACAATTAGAAGTGTAGGTTTACCTGAAACCCGAAATTAAAACTGTCTAAACGACGGGACCGGTTTTGATGATATTTTTGTGTGTGTTCGAGTAGGTCCCTGATTGATTTATACTCACAGTTGGACTCGGTAGGTGGCGCTGCGATCGGGTTACAGGATATTTTTTGTCAGATGTGCATTACAGACACATTCCGCGCGACAACAATGTGACGTCATCATGCACGCTTCTTGAGCCACAGCAGATGGGAGTGCGATGCTTTCTAGCGAACTTGTTGATTAGTGAATTTTATGGTAAAAAATATTTTATCGTCCGGCCATGACACGAGAATTGAACGTTCAGGCAGGACATATATATATATACTTACTAGAGAACCCGGCAGACGTTGTCCTGCCCGAACGTGGCCGGAAGATAAAGATTTAAGTTACTTTCTTAAATTAAAATTTGCTAATTAAAATGTAATTAGATATTATTAAATAAGTTCGCAAGAAAACTCCTCACTGCCACTATTCTCCCTGAAAGAGCGTGCATAATGATCTCACATTGATGTCGCGCGGAATATGTCGATAATGCAGATGACTACACATATAACATAAAAAATCCTATAACCCGATCACAGCGCCACCTACCGAGTCAAATTGTGAATCTAAACCATCCAGGTACCCACTCAAAAACGGTCCAATCGTTTATGCAGTTTTTAATTTTGGGTTTGAAGTAAACCTCCACTTCTAATTGTAGGATTTCGCTCATTTTTGGGTAATATCTACCTTGGTTCATTTTAATATGATATACTGAGTTTCGTTGTGAAACATCGAAAAATGTGACCGGTAGAGCGATTTTTAATTTTCAACATTAGGTGAACTCCTACACCTAATCATTTTAGAGGGTATAATTGTGAATGTAAACCATCGAGCGACCCAACCAAAACAAAAAAATCATCAAACACACATACAGAATAATTATATATATATATATAATGTTCCTATTCCTTTGTAAATAAGAATATAGGAGGGTCGGACCAGAAAGTTTTCTCAAAATCGTGGACTAGTAAAGTGAACGTAAGAGCGAAGACAAAAAGTTGTTCTAAGTGAAACCGTTGAACGATTGTAAAGAACTGAGTGATAAAATATATTGTGAAGGAAGACTCTATTTGCAGAAAATAATTTGTGAAGAATCAATGAGTCATTGTTAAATAAACAAAGTGAATTTTGAAATTCTGTGTTAACTTATTTGGAGTAATAAATGTTGTGCTAATTTATCGACAATAATCTCAATAGAAGCTTTGATTTATTTAAAGAAAATCAAAATTCGAATGGGATTTGATTGACTGTTTCACGGTTAGATGAAAGAATATGAAAACGAAAAGAAGTACATTTTTACGACAGTTTAGTATTTTAGTAAGCAAATTAATGTTTTATTGTTTTCCAATAATTTATTTATTTTAATTAGTATCAACTTTAATGTATTCGTTAAATAAAGGCTGTCAGCTTTTAAAGTGATGCTCATCAAAACAAAACCACGTGACCTGCTCGCTTTTCATTGGTTATGGACACCGACGTACGTTGTAGAAGCAGTAAGTACGCGAAAAAGTAGTTCCCTTCATTAAATTAAAAATATGTCCTCTGAATATACTTGTTATTCTTCGTGAATGAAAATAATAATATTCAAAACATAGAAAATATTCTAAAATATAATATTTAATTTTAGGAAGTTATATTTTTAGGTTATTTTAATTATATTATTTTTAGTCTGATCATCTTACCTCAATATTAATGTTGATTTGTTCTTGAATATGTTTCAAAACAATTCTGTTTTATCGTCAGCTTTTCCAGACTGGTTTTATTTATGTTGCATTATGTTGCACAACCTGGATGTCGATGTCAGCTCCATCCTGACACTGAATTATTAAAACAGTTAGAAAATACAAAAGAGCTGACTATTTGGGAAAAAATCTATATTCAGAAGAACAAAAACAGAGTTATGAATTTTGATATACCGATGGAGCGTGATCTTGTTTGGACGTTCTTTGGCCAACCACAGGATGGAGCTGACATCGCCATCCAGGTTGTGCAACATAATGCAAATAAAACCAGTCTGGAAAAGCTGACGATAAAACAGAATTGTTTTGAAACACATTCAAGAACAAATCAAAATTAATATTGAGGTAAGATGTTCAGACTAAAAATAATATAATTCTAAAATATACCTAAACAATAATTACTACTTAAAATAGTTTACTACATATGGGTGATGCATTTGAGTCATGCTTCAGTCGATTCTGATGCAACAAAATGGCTGGAGCTGTCGAGTCTTCTGTTGATATTTCGCTATCTAAATTTTTAAAACACAAGTCTGGCAAACCTTTGACTAGTGGTCAAAAAAAGTTATTTTAAATGTATTTCACAAGTTCAGTAAAAATCTCACCAGCTTTCTTGCAATCTACCCCATTCAACTATCACATGTCTTATATACTTCACACGTGCTCCCTGTCAATGTGACAGTAATTGTGACGCGAATGGCGGAAGGATACAATTAGCGTTTGTTTATGTTAGGATCACTGTAAAAGGGGCTAAAGTATAGTCAATTAAATCCCATTAGAGTTTTAATTTTCTTTAGATAAACCAAAAACCTCTACTGATTTTGTTGTTTATACATTTATACAACATTTACCATTAATATTGTATATTTTACATTTCCCTGAACACGTTATTGGGAGTTTTATTTCGATATTTAATCAAGGACTATTTTCTGCGCGCTAAACACTGTATACGGAAATGAAATGTGTGATGCGGTTGAAAGTCACGTGGGTTTTGTTTATTTCCTCATCTTTCTTTCGCGACGGCTAGTACAGTAAAGAAATAATATGAAAGACAAATGTTAAAATATTTTCTTGCAAGCGCTCTCTTTCCTATAGCTAAACCCAACTCACACCCTCCAAAGCACATGGCAAAAAAAAATTTTGACAGAGTTCCGGTCTTTCCCAGTTTACAAACAAATAGCAACAGAATCTGAAGAAATATAATCATAAGAGAAACGTTGACACTCTTGCAAAATTTCAATAGCTGCCACTAATGAGGGTTTTGTCGGCATGTAGCATTTGTTCAATGAGCTCTCCATTAGTAGAGCATTGGGGAGAAAGATTTAAGTCTGCTTAGAAGAAAATATCCGAGTGTATGAAAAAAGAAAGAAAGTCACTAGTTTTTGTCTCAAACTATATAGGCCTATAATTTTGAAATAAAGAGCTGGAAATTATTTTGAAACTTAAAAGAAAGAATTAAAATATTTTCTGCCTGGAACAGATAAAATAAACAAATATAAAGAAATAGAGTGGATTGCACAAGTGTTTTCCAATTTTTTACCGTTTCCTTGGCAACTTAAAAGAAAAACAAATGAAGATGCACAGAAATTGTTATGAAATCATGGTCATTGTTAGGCATTTTTTTTTGCAATTAACAGCAGTAGATTTTCAAATTTTATGGTTGCTATGGACACATTTAAACAATTGAAAAACTGGTTGTGCAATCCACTGCGGAATAAAATATTGAATTATTCTCTATTATGCAGCGAATCACTTCCTGGTGATTGGTGATGATATGGCATTTGATGGTGATTCACAGCAGCAGATGAAGGTGACCCAGTATCATACAAGGACATTTTTAAACGCTTGCACTTTGCCCTTCGGTTTTTGAACCAAAACTGCACGTTTTTCGGCTCTAACCTTGGAAACTTCTGCCTGTAGGCCATGCTATTAAGGTCCTGAGTGTACTTCATGATAAGATTGTGTGAAGGGTGGGTGTTTTGGGAGAACCAATGTTCTAACCTCGGCACTTCTGTAACAGGGTCTATGAAAGTCCGGTTCCTCTTGCGACGTTCGTCGGCCGAAGCGAGGGCCGAGAGGTTGAGACCTCCTGAGGAAGAGGGGGGTGGGACGTGGCCCAGACTAGGGTGGACTTGCTGCTGGTGAGCTAGTCCGGGGATGTAGTGGCTCATGTACATGATACTGTGGGAGAACATCGAGTTGGGAACGAGGGGGAATCCTGCAGCTGCAGCGGCGGATATTCGGTCTAGACTCGGAGGGCCGCTACCTGCTGGTCCTCGGGCAACGATCATGTCCGAAGGACTGGGGCTACGGAAGGTGCGTAGTCTTTCTTGTTGGCGGTTCAGCTCTCCAATCCTTGCAGGATGCATCGTACCTGAAGCAAAGCAATAAGAAAATTGTAAAATTCTAAATGAAACTTTTTGCACGATATTGCGTTTTCTCGTACTTACAGCAATGACGACCATATTTGATAATTGAACTTCCTACATTTCGGGGCTGTCAACATAAATAACTGTACTGTAATATTACATATTACAAACCGCGTGTGGGAAGTAAAACCACAGCCCTCTATGTATACTACTTACAATGTATATACAAAAATATCCAAAAAGTATAATATACATTATACGAAACAAATCACTGCATTTTAAATGAACTGATCTTTATTATAAAGAATATAAAACAATACATACGTACTTGCCGCCATTTTATCACTAATTGGTCTCACGGCCTTCTGTTATTTTATCACAAATTGGTCTCACGGCCTCCTGTTGTTTCAACTAATAAACATTGCCTATACTGTTAACGTTAGTCAATTGTTTATAATTAAAGCAAATATTTCCTACAAAGATATTATTATTTTAATATTAAACATGAGCAATAAAAAATGGATGTGAAACTTGGGCTCCAATGAAAAAACAGAAGAATAGAATACAGACGGCGGAGATGAGGTTTCTAAGACAAGTAAAAGGATGTACAAGACTTGATAGAATAAGAAATGGCGATATAAGAGAAGAATTGAAAGTACAGCCTTTATTGGATAAGGTCATGAATTACTGACAGAAATGGATTGATCACATGGATGGAATGAATAAGGAGAGATATCCATTGTTAGCAAGAAATTATCAGCAAGAGGAAGACGTGATGTTGGAAGACCTAGAAGACGTTGGGCTGATGCATTATGAAATCGGAACGGGCAATTGCCTAATCCCTGGAGTGATGATGATGATGATGAACAATTTTTTTGTCTCAGAAAGAAAAATATGTGATTCTGATAGTATTTGTTTCCTCCTGAATTAAAATATGATATCGGTTTTTCTCCATCACGCAAGGTTTCCGAGAGACAGCAATGTATAATTTCAAACACTAATATTTTCTACATCCATAACTACACAATATTCGAACATTCGGACTCACCTAGAAAGTAAGAAATGACCATTTTCTGCTATATTTCGCCTGTGGAGCATCCCTCTTGATGGTCCAACAATAATCGGCCATCATCTTAGGATTCCATTTGCCTTGATATATCTTTTCCATAGCTGAAATCATCCTGAGTTAGCTCATTTGGTTTTATTTTACAATGGGCAAATGGGCGAAAAAACGTTCAGTAAAAAAATAATTATTTAAATCCATTAATTGAAATTGAACTAAAAAAAACTGTGGGTGATGGAGAAATTCCGAATACATATGCCTATTTGAAAACACGATAAAAAACTGCATTAAGTACAACAATTGGTACTCAAGAGACAAAAATCATGTTGACCAGTGTTATTTATTATTTTGAAAACACCATCGCACAAAAAAAATGTACAACGCACGTTTGTGAAGTTTTACAGAATCTCGGAAATTAAAAACCTCGCTATCGTTCGTTTTTAAACATTTTCCTCGGTTCTGTAAAAACCACTTCCCAACCTCGCAACGTAATTTACTATTTATGAAACTTTCAGCAATTACGTACTGAAACCTGCCTTGAAATATCTGCCAGAGAAATTTTGTGATCAACCAAGACCGTGTTCAAAAAAAAAAGTTACGTGTTTATATTAGTCATTCAAAATATCTCTGCAGGCGGAAGAATTACAAAGCTCTGTTTGTTGCTACACGTGACGTCATATAAGGCAGTGTACACTGTCAGCGATCCACGTCCCATTCCCCTCTGCACTCATAGATAGCAGTGTCACGTGTTCTATTCCTGCATAAACACGACTGCAGTGCCCTCCGTCAACAACTGCGCTTACTTCTTAAACGGGTAATAACCGGCGTATTTTCATTTATCCTGCACCCCTATTGTTGTTGATCTTCAATACACGCCCTTGATACAGGTTACAAGAGGTGGGAAGTAGTATGAGGTCCTGCACAATATCGTCCGATTACTGTACAACTGTGTAATACGTTCGGGGAGTAACATTCATTTCACAGCTAGTGAGCACCAATTAACAGACCTGTTGTACACAATACATGAATACTCATCTACATAAAGTCTTCTGCCGAAGTGGCGAGCAAATTGAAAATAGACCACATTAACGCCATCTAACCGCATAACACGGAACCCGAAACAATTGAAGTGAAGTGTAATTGATTTTGGAGTCTGAATTTGGTACTGTGGTACTACATTAATCAAATTCGATGTGGTTCGCTTTTAAATTACATCTGGCGTATTTTTTGCAACATATGTGGATGAATTTCTACAATTTTGTGTATTATAGGTCATAATTTCTTTTCTTGAAATATGTTTTTTCCATTTTTTATCATGACCAGACATCGGGGAAATAGTACCAAAAAATAAAACTTACATTTTTTACAACGTGCTAGCGACTAGCTCAGGCAATGTCAAGACGGGCGACAAGCTAGTGATGCCTATTGCTCTGTGTACATGGTATAGTGGTACATAATAAACTTACATATTTAAACTGTATTAGTTTTCTGTTGAAATGAATAGTTACGTTAATTGCAGATACTATGGTCGTGCCGCACTTCCTCTGTTTCAAATCGCACAGTACTTGCGTAAAGATGATATTTCTGTACTATCTCCCCAGAATCCGTTCAAGAAATTAACTGATATTTTAGCTAATAGTAATTTTCTGTACTTACTTATTTCTTCCTCGTTCTCATTTTCTTCCTTGTTTCTTCTCGCGTCAATTTCATCCACGTCTTCTTCCTCCTCATCTTCGTCTACTTCACTCATATCCTCACAGTCTTTGTTGTTGGTAGTGTTGTTATTGTTATTGTTGTTTGTAGAAGACACCGGAGAACCGGTCTCATCAGGTGGCTCTTGTTTTATACTCTGCATCTGAAATTAAACACCTTTTCATATATCAAACAATTACAATACTGTTCACCGATAAGAAGAATGCAAGCGGAAGGAATGTGCACATGCAGGAAACAACATTCCTCATGGAGACTTGAGTTTCTTGACTAAGACTAATTTAGGAACGCTTATTTCCTTACAGATGTGAGTGATGTGGTTAGCACATCGCCTCAAAAGAGGTAAGTAGTATGTAAGTAAGGTATTACTTGAATGGGCCAGGTCGGTTAAATTTTATTCGGAGGCACTAATTTATGCTCGAGGTTCTTTTACGATCCCGAAAATGTTCAGATTCGAGACCCACGACTTCAAGTCAGTCCCGGAAGACTTTTCCTTGGATTTTTTCATCTTAAAAATCCTTAGATTCCGACTGGGCTTGAACCCGCGAACCTCGGAACTAGAGATAAAGAACATAATCATTAGATCATCGCGGCCGACGCTTTATTATCGTATTCAAATTATTATTATTATTATTATTATTATTGTTGTTGTTGTTGTTACTCGTAGCCTGGGATGTTTCGCATGGGAAGACGGCAGCAGCTGGTAAAAAAAACTGAAGATAGATAGGTAGATAAATAGATATAATTACCATTATCATAAACAACTCATTGAAATATTTGTAAAACATTTGTTGTAATAACATTAATTTAAGTAAAACTGGATCAAGGTGCCTGTTTAATAGAGTCTTGAAACTGTACACTGGGATCAACCATTTTCCTAAGAACTTTATTCTCAAATACACGTAATCTCCTTTCCACCCTTAAAGTAAGAATCCAAATTTCACGTCCATATAATATAACTGGAAGAATAACAGGTTTATACATTTTCAGTTTAACGTTTTTTGATAAAAAGTTTGGACAAGTGTCCTTGAAATGCATAGTACCGGCATTTCCAGTATTGAGTATATGTTTAATTTCTTGAAAAAATAAAATAATTTCCAATAGAAGTTCATCGATGAAATATATTAAAATATAATGTAATGGTACCATTTTCCATCTCTATGACATCATTATAAAATTACACATTAAAAGCAAGAAGCACTTCGCTTCTCGTTGGAAACTCAAGAGTCGTTAGTCGCCTGGTGTGTAGGCACACCGTTCTGTAGAGCTGCCAGAAGATTTGCCGAACAGCCAAGGCGAAATATACCGTCTATTAGAAGCTACAGACCAGTCTCAATTGTAGTTTATTTTGTAGCTACAACGTTAATGAGTCAAATAAAACAAGAGTCATTAAAATATATTGAAATTTTGTAAAATTATCAGGCAAACGGCAAGACAATGCAACATTTTCAGCTGGCATTTTGAATATTTAATTAACCACGGGGAATGAAAGACGCACATGGAAGCTTCTTGCAGAAAAACCTGAGGAAAAACAACAAGTTGGTAGATCAAGAATGAGGTGGGAGAATAACATTAACTATGATTTGAGGGAAGTAGATTTTACATGGGATGATTCGAAACATTGTCTCAGGTTAGGGATATGTGGAGAGCTTATGTCCGCGCGGCCATGAACCTACGGGTTCCATACTGCCAGTTAGTTAGTTAGTTAGTTAATTAAGGATAACGACTGAAGTTAGATTGTACTGAAGTACACAAACATGCTTACATTGTAATATAGATATCACATACCAACTTTCATTTCTGTAACCAGCATTGTTGCTGAGAAATAAAATATTAAAATACGCCATATGCCATATTTTTAATGGCTAAAGGTGTAGATCCCCCTTAATTAAATTAGATTGGTCTAGTAAATCTCTAACAAGGGATGAACTAAGGCTCAACAATGGGATGTTATGTCATTGCAGATAGATTTAATTTTAGTTTTGAGATTAAAACATGTTTACATTTTAGTGTTTTTTTTTTTTTCAAAATCTCGTGGCTAAATTATGGAGCGAATAATAATTTGGAAAGATATCTTATGCTGTAGCTTTCTCAAATTATGCCATTCACGAAATATTATATGTTACGTCACATCCAAATGGATGCAATGTTGTGCACAGAAAACCAGTTCCACTGATTCATTTAAATTGCCAACTTACTGGGAAGAAATTATATATATTGTAACAATGCTAAAGTAATTTTAAATCGTAAATTGATGTAGGTCCTTGTAAACCAGACATAGACTCGGTTTTTATTTTCAATTAAAGTCAATATGTTTCCATTTATTTACTTTATTTTATTCGCTACTTTTATTATATTTTACTCGTAATATACGCAATTTTAATTATTAGATATAAAATCAAATTTAATGCAATTGATTTATATAAAAATAAAATTTTATTAACTAACAAAAAAATCTCACTAATAGTATATATATTTTTTTTTTTGCATGATAGTGCGTTTTGTTCTACTTACAGCAATGGCAACCATGATTGAAAATTCAACTTTCTACATTTCGGGGTTGCCAACCTAAATAACTATAATTACATATTACAAACACGCGTGTGGGAAGTAAAACCACTGCCCTCTATGTATACTACATACAATGTATATACAAAAATATATTCAAAAGGTAGTGTTAATATACATTATACGAAAAAAATCGCTGCATTTTAAATGAACTGAACTTTATTTGAAACAATATAAAACAATAAATACATACTTGCCGCCATTTATGTCTAATTGGTGTCACGGCCTCCTGTAGTTTCAACTAATAAACATTGTCCACACTGTTAACGTTAGTCAATTGTTTATAATGAACGCAAATATTTCCAACAAATATATTATTATTTTATTATTATTTAATATTTTGAAACCACCATCGTGCAAAAAATAATGTACGATACACGTTTGTGAAGTGTTTTGCAGAATCTGGGGAATAAAAACCACGCTATCGCTCGCTTTTTAAACACTTTCCTCGCTTCTTCCGAACCTCGCATCGTAATATACTATTATATATAAGTGATGGATTAATTAATTACATTTTGTTATTTTCTTTATATTTTTTTCATGTACAGTATGTAGGTGGAATGAGAAAATTTACGGGTATTTGAGAATAAAGTTCTTACCTAAAATTTTGGACCAAAGAGAGACGAACAGACAAAAGACTACATAACAGTGAGCTATATGATCTTTATAGGAAGCCAGATAATAAAAACAGTTTAAGTCTGCTAGAATGCGATGTGCAGGACATGTGGCACGAATGACGAATGAAAGAGGGACATGAAAACTTCTAATAGGGAAACCAGAAGGGAAACGCCCAGTTGGCAGACCAAGAATGAGGTGGGAGAATTACAATTGCTATGATTTGAGGGAAGTAGATTATACAGGGGATGATTGGAAACCATTAGCTCAGGATAGGGATGTGTGGAGAGCTTATATCTGCGCGGCCATGAACCTACGGGTTCGATAGTGCCAGTGAGTTGGTTAGAGTAGATAGGAGCTGTTCTTCCTTTGTGTACATATTTGTTTGTTAGTTTTAATTTTAATATCATTAACTTTATTGTGTTATTAGACCTTATTTTTGTTCAGTTTTGTCAAATAATCATTTAATATCTGATATTACTATGATTTTCGTATTTGAATATAACATTTTATTATGTTTTTGCGCGATAGTGCGTTTTATCGTACTTACAGCAATGGAGACCATTATTGAAAGTTCGACTTCCTACATTTCGGGGTTGCCAACCTAAATAACTATTCAATACATTACCAATTTAAGTGTTAACTCCACCAGGATAAATAAATGAATAAAATATAGGTTTTTTTCATACAATCAAGTAATATAAACAATTTAAATCAAAAAGTTTTATACCTCACCTCATATCCAGTCTTCTAATTATACCGGTTTCAAAGCTTAGGTAGCTTCATCTTCAGTAATTTCTTGTTGACTGATGTTATGTCGATCAGAAGAACTACTTCTTCCCTCTGTTGGTGGACCGATAAACCTACAGATCAAATCAAAATCCCCGGGAATTTCGAGATTCATAAGTTTTTTCTTTCTTGCTTATTAACGTGGTCTGAAAGAATATAATTGATATAAAAGGTAGATTAATTAAAGAATAGAAAAAACAGAAAGAATTCACGGTTTGGGAAAAAATCCGCATTAAAAGAAAACAAGAAAGGAAACGTATGAATTTCGTAATTCCCGGGATTTTGATTCGATCTGGAAATTCATCATACCACCAACAGAGGGAGGAAGAGGCAGTTCTCCTGTCTTGATTGACATAACATCAGTTGACAAGAAAACTACCGAAGATGAAGCTGCCAAGCCTTTGAAACTGCAGTATAATTAGAAGACTGGATATGAAGTGAGGTATCAAACATTTCAATTTAATTAATACCAGTAAAATTCACAACAAATTCCGTTGAGGTGAAGTCATATGATAAAAGTTAAAAATTAAATTGTACCTGTTGGTAGGTGCCGTCGTCCTCAACTTTGTTAAAATATTGTATATAAAATTAACTGGAGCGCTTTCGGAAGTTATCTTCCATCTTCTGCAGGTTGAGCTTCCGCTACTCGTTGTTGTTGTGTACGGTGATGTATACTCCAACTGTTTGTAGCAGCAACTGACTTGTTTTTTACGATCTTGTATAAGGGGTTTGACTGGGGTGCGTTCTCATTAAGAAGTGAGGTGTTGTTTGTTTCCTTTATAATTTCAAGGCCTTCAAATATATTTCTCCTAGGTATATTTAAAGACCTAGGGGGCACGCCGTAGCGTAGTGGTTAAGGCACTGAGCTACAAGCCGGAGGGTCGAGGGTTCAAGTCCCGTTGGGGTCAGGATTTTTAAACTGACCCAAACCCTCTGGCGGCACTATGACCCTGGGGTCGACTCCGCCTCTAACGGAAATGAGTACTAGACGCTTGTTCTGGGGGTAAAGGCGGCCGTCACGCAGGGCTGACATAAAGTGCCGATTGTCTAGAAAAAGTGGGAACCTTAACCTCCTACTACCCCAAGGGCCTCCGGATCTGTTGTGGGATCACTTATATTTGAAGACCTCGAAATTATAAACGAAACAAACACCACCTCACTTCTTAATGAGAACGCACCCCAGTCATACCCATTATACGAGATCGTCAAAAACAAGTCAGTTCCTGCTACACACAGTTGGAGTATACATCACCGTACACAACAACAACAACAACCTGCAGAAGATGGAAGATAACTTCCGAAATCGCTCCAGTTAACTTTATATACAATATTTTAACAAAGCTGAGGACGACGGCACCTACCAACAGGTACAATTTAATTTTTAACTTTCATCATATTTCAATTTAAATCTTAAATTAATCCTCAAAGTGATTTTTTCTATAAAAGTTAAATCCAAACCAATTTCTGTAAGTCTGCCTACAAGACCAACCTCAGGTAGGTTTGTTGACTTGGGTGAGTCAGCGAAATGTTCCTTATCGTTAGTAGTGAGTGATAAGGGCGCTGTAGGGCTGCCTGGAGCCCTCTGCTCGGCCTCCTCCACCGCCCTGAGTTCCTCCCTCGGATCTCCCCGGTCTCTCACATGGTCATCTTCGTCTTCTTGTTCGCTGGTCCCACCTGCGTCATTTGAGTTGTCGGACTGGTGGTCCAGGAACAGGTGACCTCTACTCGGGCTGTGGAGGGGTGTGCTGGGGCTCTTGATGCCGGGATGAAGCAGTCTTGAGTCACCCACAAGACTGTCTTGCCCCAGCATCATGCTTCCGGAATGTGGTGGGCTGTGGCTGCTGCTGTTGTAGCCATTCAGCGTCAGATGGCAGCCTATACCTGGAAAACAAATTTATTTTTCATAACATAAGTTCCAACACAACTGCAGTGATGGACTTTCGCGGGAAATGCCCTATACATACAGTCCAGCCATCGAATCTCCGGCCCTCACGTTTAGATTTTACGAAAGGTAAGGGGAGAAACTCGCCCTCTACTGCCAATAAGGAAATAGTTGAAGTGGGATTGGACTTCTGTCACTACCAATCACTGCTCTTGACGCCGCTGGTAAGGTTTCAAATTGCTGCGCTGTTGTCGGCTGTATTTCTTCTAACCGCCATGATTTGGTATTCCGCGTGGTACATAAAGCGGCACCTCCCACTGAATATCCATATCGGCAACACTGTCGTGAAAACGTCAGGGCTGGGGACTCAACGGCTGGACTATAGCAAAATTATTTTGGATGATGACATTTCAGGAAGAATAAATGCATTTAAGGCTAAACTTGACAACCTCTGACGCAACGTTTTTAATTCCTTCATAAACTCCTGTCACATTTTTATTCTTAAGGTTTCATTTTTCAAATTATTTCCTACCATTTACAATGGTTTTTACATTCTTACTATCGATTATTTCAATATATTTTTCTACGATATTTAACAATACCTGGAATTAAATTTATTTTTCACAAATTAAAGTAGGAACAAATTTATCATAAGTAATGCAACGAGTGATTTCCAAATTATCGACAAATTCACGACTCACGAAATGAGGAGTGAATTTATCTACAGAATTTGGAAATCAAGAGTGGCATTTGTTAGGACTATTTAACGAATAAAATTAAGCTGTTTACTCACAAATCATTATTTAAATATAGTTATTTTAAAATATTTATATATTTAATGTAAACGGCGATGTCTGAAAACAAAAGAGAAACGATTGGTACGCTTCATTTGCTTCTTTTGTTCGTCACTGCAACCAGATCATATTATTTATTACCAAAGGAACACAATATTGTAAGAATGCACTCTAGTGGAGAAAAAATGAAACACATCAAACTGTATATTAATTCATTTCTGACGTCCTATGATGTAAATATGACAATTATATTTTTCTGGGAAAAAAATACGTTTAAGAAAGTGCAAACAGTGGTTTCTTTTTCTGGTGGTATAATCAATTGCTACAAATGTTTTTATATTAACTCCCGCATGCCATATGTGTTGACATTCATGCACTATATATACAATCTGGTAGCCGTATTTCTTAGAGAGTCAGTCACTGCAAAACAATGCTATGACCTATTCAGATTGTTAAAAAGGAGGTGCTTTCTTTATTATGATAAACTTTAGTTGGTAAATTTTAGGCGAAACACGACTGTGATTAGTTGTTAATAAAAAATAATTGAAATGTGATTGGTCATTGACTCCCATTTGGGGCATGAGTTAAATAGTCATAAGTAATGCCACGAGTGGTTTCCAAATTATCTAGAGAATTTGGAAATCAGGAGTGGCATTTGTTAGGACTATTTAACGAATAAAATTAAGCTGTTTACTCAGAAATAATTATTTAAACATAGTTATTTTAAAATAAAGTAATTCTATAATAGAGGATATATAATATACTATCAAATAAATAATTGCTTTATAATATACCGATGTAGATATATTCCAATTTAATTTTTAGTGTAAACGGCAATGTTTGAAAACAAATCCGAAATGTGTGGTTATGTTTCATTTGTTTATCTCCTGCAACTTGACCATGTTATTATTGTCAAATAGGATCGCAATATTGTAAGAAAAAAGGAAACACATGAAACTATATTATAACCAACATTACAGGTTATTCATTTATTTTTAGACAACAACTCAGTAAAATCATTATTTAAAAACACAATTATTGAACACACAATTATCAAATGTGTAGTTGGAAGGAATCTGTTCATTATTTGCTATATTCAACGTATTTGTTGCAAAATAATGCTCTGACCTGTTGAGAATATTAAAAAGGAGGGGCTTTCTTTAATATGATAAACATAATTCGATAAATATCGAGGTGAAACACGACTGTCATTGGTTGTAAAACAAAATTCATTAAAATGTGATTGGTCATTGACTCCCATTGGGGGCGTGAGTTAAATAGTCTATGTAAATTGATTTTTTATATTCAATGCCTCAGGTTGTCATTTCGACATTCCTGGTGTTCTCTCCTGGCATTGGTGTAATTTTAACCCACTTCTGAGGTTGGGGCGCCTGGAAGGTGGAGAAACGCTGCTCTGATGATATGATCGGTGATGATGATGATGATAATGATGCGCCAGGAGAGTCCTAATCCTAAACTTAATCTAAGGTGAATATGAATAATGATGATTATGATGGCCATACGATGTTAGGGTACCGTTTGGGCCTTAAAGTTCTTGATATTTATCTTACAGGTGAGGAAAAATCCCTAAAAACTCACCCAGGAAACCTGCCACGATATTTCGCATCGATATAACTGGAGAAAAAGTTTTATATATTTTAAGTTTAATGTATTTTTGAGAGACGTTGGGACGACAAGAGTACATGTAATGCATAAGAGTGTAAATACTGGTAAAGAAAGATTTAAGAGCTCACCTGGGCCCACACTTCTGAGTTCTGCTCTTTTCTGGGCTGCGCGCGCATTCTTGAACCAATACACCACATTGTTGATGTCTAATGGCTTTCTACCTCTTCTAGACTCCAACCCATTTAATTCTTTTACATATTGTTGTATCTGAAACATTTCACAATAATGCCCTGAGAAGTGTCGTCATACATAACAACAATACTGAACATTCATTTTTGCAGCAATTAAAATATACTTATTGTATAATTTACAAAACAAAGGCTAAACCTTAATTATTATCGTTTCAAGAATATTGACGTAAATTTTCAATTTTTTATAGTAGCAGTATTGTAACAAAAAACAAATTATTAGGTTGTCTGAAAGCAAACTCGGGATTTGTATGTAATAAAAGATAAGATTAAGATACAGATATTATATATTATTCAACTGTTTGTAAGTCAAACCAAGACAAAAGACAATCAGAAGTCTAACTTTCCATTATACTATTCAACTGTTTGTATGTGAAACCAAAACAAAAGACAGTCAGAAGTCTAACTTTCCATTGCACTATTCAACTGTTTGTGTGTGGAACCGAAACAAAAGAAGTCTAACTTCTCATTATACTATTCAACTGTTTGTGTGTGAAAACCGAAAGAAAAGACAGTCAGAAATCTAACTTTCCATTATACTATTTAACTGTTTGTGTGTGGAACCGAAAGAAAAGACACTCAGAAGTCTAACTTCTCATTATACTATTCAACTGTTTGTGTGTGAAAATCGAAACAAAAGACAGTCAGAAGTCTAACTTCTCATTATACTATTCAACTAATTGTGTGTGAACCAAAACAAAAGACAGTCAGAAGTCTAAAATCTCATTACAGCCTACTATGTTGCAATCTTGCCTTTTAGTAAATAATAATAATAATAATGATAATAATGATAATGATGATGATAATGATAATAATAATAATAATGATAATAATAATAATAATAATAATAATAATAATAATAAATATGCACAAGTTGTGCATGAATTAATTAATAAAAATAGTAGGATCTTGTTGGTGATAAATTTGTATTATACGTAGTCAACAAGAACCCAAATCACCAAATTTAAATTTAAAAAGCGAACTAGTTTCAATAGCGATGCTATCATTTTCAAGACTAATTATTGACTAAAGAAAAACAAATTCAAATAGGTAAAAGAAAATAACAATTAAAATGTTGACTATGTCACATGACTTGATTAATAATGTTAAATTACTTTGTGACATTACAAATATAATCCCCTTTTCTTTTAATTAAAGGAAAGATGGCGCTGACTGGAACAGCACCCTTGTCATTATTCATAATTTTACCATTATTTATATAAATTTCTAAACTTTCAAGGACGTCAAGGAATTTGAAATCAATAGCCAAACTCTTGTATAGCTGGCTTAACTTGGCAGAGAGAGAGGAGAAAGAGAGAGGAGAGAGAGAGAGAGAGAGAGAGAGAGAGAGAGAGAGAGAGAGAAGAGAGAGGAGAGAGAGAGAGGAGAGAGATGGAGATACAAGAGTAGATCGTTGACCACTTTAGTCCAGATACAAAAGAAAGAACCCACCCTGTTGTCAGTTTTCTTCTCCCCCTTACCCTATTAACATATGGTGAAAAAATCGACAACACTGGTGTGAGTGAGAGAGGCGAGTACAGCTGTCTATTTCTACAAATTTCTCGTAAAGTTAAACCAGAGAGACTATAACCAGTCTGAGATTACTTTTATCAATAGCATGGCCATAATTAGAAATACATTGAGCAACCCCAGATTTGTCAATTCTATTCAACCGAAAATAGGCAATATGCTCTTTAAATGAGGTTAAAATAGGTCTTATGTGCTAAATACTAACCATTGTTGTCTGCTAGGATGCTGGGTTTTCGCCAAACAATAATCTGTAGCTTTGATATTTACAGTTCTGGATCGAAGCTAGTTCTCATTCGTGTTTTCTGAGTAGGATACTGACTCTGGACCGTCTGTAAATAATAATAATAATAATAATAATAACAATAATAATAATAATAAATAATATTTCTTCACTTCACGGGCTAGGCAAAATTCCCTGTTCCGCCTCACAGTTGTTCTGTCCAACTTTTCACTGGCCTTCCTACATTCCTTGAACCTCTTGGCTTATAGTTCTTTCGCAAATCCCTAATCGTTTATCCTTTTTCTGCTTAAGTCGTTGTCCATTAAATCCGTCCGGCTGAACACTGTGAGAGAGATGAGTTTGGTTGGGTTACCAGCCCAGACACAACCACATTCCCTTGTGGATCGGGGATTTATTTCGGAGTTTCCTTCTCCTAGACGGGTTACTAACCAAAGCTTTGGAGTCCCATCTACCCCTTGTCTTGCAGGTTTCCTCTTCCGCCTTCTTTACCGTTGAGAACAATTTTCTTCATGCGCTTCTGAAGCCGATGAGGTTCCCTTGTTGGAGCTAGTTCGCTTCCCTTCTCCTCTTACCAGATAGCAAGCTAGTTAAAACCAGACTTCCCTATCTAGTCGTCTGGGTCATTAGGTACTGAGCCCCTCAACCACGACAAGGTCTAGCCCGTAATAATAATAATGATAATAATAATAATGATAATGATGATAATGATAATAATAATGATAATAATAATGATAATAATAATAAAAATAATGATAATAATAATTATGATAATAATAATAACGATGATAATAATAATAATGATAATAATAATAATGATAATGATAATAATAATGATAATAATAATAATGATAATAATAATAATAATAATAATAATGATAATTATAATAATAATAATGATAATAATGATAATAATAATAATAATAATGATAATAATAATAATGATAATGATATAATAACAATGATAATAATAATAATGATAATAATAATGATAATAATAATAATAATAATGATAATGATAATAATGATGATAATAATAATAATATAATAATAATGGTAATAATGATAATAATAATAATAATAATAATAATGATAATAATAATAATGATAATAATAATGATAATAATAATATATGATAATGATAATAAAAATAATAATAATGATAATAATAATAATAATAATGATAATAATGATAATGATAATAATGATGATAATGATAATAATAATATTAATAATGATAATAATAATAATAATAATAATAATAATAATAATAATAATAATAATAATGAACATTCAAAATATAGTGAAAAAAGAATGCAAAATTATAAGAAAAGTTTTAGGTCCACAAGTCATAGGTGAAGCATTTAGACTCAGAAGTAAAAAGGAAATAAAAATATATACATTCATAGTGATATTAGAAAACAAAGGTTAAAATTTTATGGCCATATTAAACGAATGAACTCAAATAGGCTTACAAAACAGATAATGGAATTCTACGAAAACAGAAGTAAAGCTCCAGTGGATACTATGAAGTGGATTGATGAAGTCAAAAATGACTTAAAATTGGCAGGAATTACTAAAGAAGATATCCCATACAGAGATATATTTAGAATTAAGGTGAATAAGTGGCAAGTTTGACCAAGAGGATAAAACCGAAGAAAGAAACTGGAACAACTTGGACAGATAAGAAAACAAGCTCATAGCAAAATAATGAAAGAAATTTGGGCTCAAAGGAAACGCCTCTAAGTACTTTGCGTAGTCCTACATGGGCTCATCCGCAATCAAAAAAAAGAACATTGAAACGGTACGGACATCTGAAGAGGATGGAGAATAATAGAATCCCAAGAATGATGCTGGATTGGAATGCTGAAGGCAGGAGGAGGAGGAACAGTGGATGGATGAAGTGAGAAGAAAGATGATCAGCAGAGACCTCAAAGAAGATGCTTGAGGATAGAAATCCATGGGTTCTTCAGTGCCAGAGAAATCTGAATCCGATCCGATTGAGGGTCTTTCCACTTTTCAGCGGTTGCCCTTTTACCAGCCGGCTGCTGGCCCTTCACATCCACATGTGTCAATCACAGAGGTAGATGATCAACAGCCAGTGTAGGGGTGACATGTGGTTAGCATGTCGAGTCCCCCAGCCGTTATAGCTGGTTCCTCAACCAGGAGCCGCTACTTATTGTAGCTACCCAATTGCCTCACGATGCTGGGTGGGCACCGGTCCCATACTGGCCGAAATACCATGAGAAAATGTCTTCCCCATGGAGACTCGAACCAGCGCAAGTTTAGCTCTACGCCAAGGCTTCCTACCTTAACCGCTCGGCTACGGCGCGGGACTGAAATCTGAATCAAGATATGAAAAACGTATATTTTCATTCAGAAATTGGCTGGAGAAGAATGGCAGGCCCACTGTAAGCGAAAAAAGTAGGGTCGCTTATTTCGTGATCAGGAGTGAAACATTAAAGTCTCCAGCAAGTTTGTGGTCAGAATATTCAATTCTGAAGACGATAATGAATTTAAGAGGAGGTATCAATGTTGCAGATTTGTTACACTAGTACCTTCCTCAAAAAGAAAAATATAGGACAAAAAGCTAAAAGTACAAAGTTTTCAGTAGAGAAGAGATGAATACGGTTTTTTTTAATTCAACTTTCAGTATTGTTTCAAATAAAGTTCAGTTCATTTAAAATGCAGTGATTTGTTTCGTATAAAATATATTAACACTACCTTTTGGATATATTTTGTCTATATACATTGTACGCACACTCTAATTCAACCCAGGAAATTACTGTGTTTGGAATAGGGAACAGGGTTGCCATTTTAACAGTATTTTCTTGAGAGAAATCCTTAACTAAAAGTGAAGTATGCAACACAGCAGGTACATAGTTGTAAGTTGTAGCCGTTCAAGCCACCCCCTCTTAAAGAAAGAAACAGTTACCACTTGTCACTGAGCTCTTGCAGACCTGTACTATCCTGTGTGAAAGTGTCGACTCTCATATTTACTATAAAACTAGTTTGCATGTCATAAAACAAAAACTATGTTTTTTTAAATGTATAGTACATAGATTTGGAAAAAGTACTGCTAACCTTCCCTCTCCTACCCTCCCTAAATGAACAAATGCCGTTATTATGAGTGTGGCAACATCTACCCCTGTATGTAGGGGGACACTGGCGTAGCCCATAAGGTCTGTAGTGACTTCCTGGGTAGATTCGAGTGTCGTCATCATCAACAACAAGGATTAAGTCCAATGGCCTGTTACGATCTCATTATAGGTCGAATTGGTCCTTCCATCTCTTCAATGGTCTTCCCAACATTCTTCTCCCATTTGGTTTATAATTATACATTCTTCTTGGTATGCGCTGTTCATTCATTCGTAATACGTGCTGAAGATAAGCATTTTGATAGTATTTTATTTTTTCCCAGAGATTAAATATATTAAGTTCTGTTCTTATATCTTCGTTTTTCTTTTTATCGGTCCTTTGATATCCTGCTATTGCTGTCAACATCTTCATTTCAGCAGCCTCTATTTGTTTACTATCTGCCTTTGTTAATGTCCAGGTTTCACATCCATAGATAAGAGATGGAACTGCCAATACTTTGTAAAACTTCAAAATAGTTTATTTTCTAGTCTTATTCAATAAAGTTGATTCGAGTGTAGTATACAAAAAAAGGAAGTGGTTTTACTTCCCGCCCTAGGTAGGTAATTTGTAACATTACAATACAGTCATTTAGTTATTTATAGGTTGCCAACTGCGAAATGTGGGAAATTGAACTTTCAATCATGGCCGCCAATGCTGTACGTACGACAGAATGCACTATCGTGCAAAAAAAAAATAGTTTTAGGTGAAGAAATTTACATAACAGATGTGTTGGCGTTTTAAATCGTTACAAATATTTACCTGAAGAGCTGGGTGCACATTTTCAGGAAGAGATGGCGGTCGTTCCATCAACTTGTTGGGCGTTGAACTGTGGTGACTGCTGTCTCCAGGACTGTACTGGGACGCGGGTTGCGACCGCGAGGAAGAATGGTGAAGAGGAGTTCCAAACGTAGGACTCTGCTGTTGTTGCTGATGTTGCTGGCTGTACTGAACGGACCACCATTGGTCGAACTTGCGTCGGGATTCGTCGGTAGGTTCTGGCACGTGACTTCCAACAATAGTCTGCGAGCTGCGGTACAGATATGACAAAGTGGTCTGCAACACAAAAACGGCCAATTATAAAATCACAATGATTGATGACGTAGCCCATTGTTGAGTCATACCCTCTCCTTTATCAGAAGTTTATAAACCAAGTTCATTTTTAGTTACCTTATTTGTCAAAGATGGCGTGAGTGGCATGCAGTCAACACACAGACACAATGAGACATCTAGCCGGCAACTAAGGTATTACTAGTATGTTTCAGATCGGTCGGTAAATTTTGCTTACAGGACTCTTTGTTCAGACTTAAGGACCTTTTACGAGCCTGGAAATCTTCAGACTCGGGACCCATGGCTTAAAGTTCCTCCCGGAGGACTTGCTCCTTGGATTTTTCCGTCCTAATAATCCATGAACCACTTCATAAAATCGATATCGGAACATTTATAAGGAACTATCTAACACCCGGTGTGCGCTGCTACGCCTAAAAAATGAAATGTGTTTTTATCGTAATTTTTCAAACAGATTTTGAATCTCCGTTGAGGTTTTTCACAATATAAAGTTTTTAAATTATGAATTATTACCTTGTTCTCCGTTCTTACGAAAGGCCTCTTTAAAAATTGTACAACTATTAGTTGAGGATGACAGAGAACAGGGTAATAATTTATAATTTAAAAGCATTTTGATGTGTTTTTATGTTTAGTTGAATAAGTAAAAAAAGAAAAAAATAATTATAAATTAATATCGTAATTATTTTTAGATACCCCGTCCTGATTACCCGGCGTTGCCCGGGAATCTACTCATACCGATCTTCTTGGCATCAATGAGTGAAAGGTAAAAATGGTTATTGAGAGTTATCCATAAAAGATAGACATATGCAGTCGTGGACTTTTTTGTAGATTTTTTTTAGATACTCAATTCTGTATACATTAATTTGGTGTAGGCCTATATGTTATGGTTAGGCAGCCTAAGCCATTTAAGCGTCTAAAAAGTTCCGAAAATCACATTTTTCTCTACAAAGGGTGGTTTTTAAGGGTGTGGGGGTTGACTATTACTACTCTAATATAGCCTAAAACCTTCTCGGGAAACTCCTGAACATTTTGCAAAAAACCCCATCACAATCGGATGAACGGTATGAAAGCGCAGAAAGGACTGGCTGACACACATACATGCATACATTTATTTGCGCTGCTCCGCCTAAATAAATGAAAATTAATGTGATTTTATGTTTAGTTAAATAAGTAAAAGGAAAAAAATTATAAATTTATATCGTAATTATTTTAATATTCCCCGTGCGAATTACCCGGTGTTAGCCCGGGAGTCTACTTCTCTCGAGCTTCTTTCTTGGCATAAATAAGCTAAAAGAAAAAATTCGTTATTGTGAGTTATCCGTAAAAGTATACCCGCCACGTGCTGCTATGACTTGACCAACAGGAAATTATCGACGTATCTTTGTCCGGGATCTTCTATGGCATCAAATACTTACTTACTCACATGGCACTATCGACCCCGTAAGGATTCATAGCCGCACGGACATAAGCTCTCCATACAATCCCTATCCTGAGCTAAACGAATGCTTTCCAATCATTCCCTGATATAATCTACTATCCCTCAAATCATAGTTAATGATTTGATTCTCCCCCACCCAAATATCATTTTTGGTCTACCAACTTGGAGGGCGACATTTCCTTCTGGCTTTCCTACAAGAAGTTTCCATGCACGTCTTTCATTCCCCATACGCGCAACATGTCCTGCCCATCGCAGTCTACGAGACTTAACTGTTCTTATTATATCTGGCTTCCTATAAAGACCATCTAGTTCATTGTTATGTAGTCCCCGCTATTGTATAAAGTCCTAACATTCCATGTTCCTAGGAACATGTCCCTGTGTTTGAGCCTTTGGCATGGGTTCCCTGAAGTAGTCCCCGCCCGGAGAACCGAATGGGGGACTATTTGACCTCCGGAAAATTTTACCCCAGTAGAACCCATGTCCGCATTTCTTGACGGTTGTATTTTTACGGTGAAAGATCGTCACTCTTTCGACCAAGGTACTTATTTCGTCTGGCTTATCACCTTCGACCAGTCCGGCATGGGTAACCCTATCGGCAGCAATGCTACCGCCGGCATAGCTCTCAGGATCATTTAAGCACACAAGCCACTCCACCACGACAAGGTAAAGATACCATGGAGGGTATCTTGGCATCAATGAAAGACAAAACTGTTATTGTGAGTTATCCGTAAGAGATAAACATATGCTGTCGCGTACTTTTTTTGTAGAGCTTTTTGAGATATTCAATTCTGTGTACATTAATTTTGTCTATTTGTTATGGTTTAGGCAGCGTAAGCCATTTAAGCGTCCAAAGAGCTACCTTTTCCGTTTTCCAACTCAAAGGACGATTTTTAAGGGTGTAGGAGTTGAGTATCACAACTCTCTTATGGTCTATGTTCATCCCGGAAATCTCCTGAACATTTTGCAAAAAGCCCCATCATAATCGGATTAACGGTATGGCCGCGCATAAAGTACGAAAAAACAAAAACAAACAAACAAACATTCATTGTTATATGTTGGATATTGAGGGGATCCCACCAAGAAATGAAGAGACGTTATTGTGAGCGTTGTGTCATTTCTTCACGCAGTGCTACGTTCAGTTGTTTGAGCAAGTCGTGTTAAAATCCGCGGTGACGATTTAATCCCGGTTATTAAATCTCCGGTTATATAACCGGCGGCTGGCACTTGTACTAAATCAGTGTCTTAATTCGACCAGCAGCGTCTTAAGACTCGCTGGAGCACTATATCATACAGACAGCTTTCCTAAACACGTAACACCTTTATGTGAATCATAAATGAAACCAGGTTTTAATCAATATTTCACTAGTTCCTTCTAACTGCGTAAGTGGTTCAACAATCAACACTGTCACTGGCTGCCTCCGCTACAGCACTCACATCCCACCTTATTTCTCTTTCTTTCTTTCTTTCTTTAGATAAACTGGCCATATGGGCCCTATGGCACACGATGTAAACAATGACACATCCTGTCAGGAAAGGATTTTAATTTTTGGATCACATAAATTTATTATTATTATTATTATTATTATTAGTAAATGTTGGTGTTGTCTTAAAAGTGGGCCTGCTTATTGATCTGATATATCCATGTGAGAACATCTGCATTAACTTGAGTGGTCCAAAAGCATGTAATTAGCCTATATATTTAGTTCACACAAGGACATGCAGATCTTCTCGGATGAGTATATCAGATCAATAGCAGGCCCACCTTTAAGACAACACCAACATTTAATAATAATAATAATAATAATTATTATTATTATTATTATTATTATTATTATTATTATTATTATTATTATTATTATTATTATTATTATTATTATTATTATTATTATTACAATTACGGATGATGAGAAGAAAGAAATTAAACATAGGCTCAATTCTGGAAATGCGTGCTATTATGCATTACAGAGACTCTTGTCGTCCCAACTCCTTTCAAAAAAACGTTAAACTGAAAATATATAAAACTGTTATTCACTCAGTTATATTATATGGATGTGAAACATGGACTCTTACTTTAAGGGAGGAGGAAATATTAGGAGTATTATTCATGATTTAAGGAAAGTAAATTATACAGGGTATGTTATTCTCCCACCTCATTCTTGATCTACCAACTCGGCGCTTTCCCTCTGATTTTCCTATAAGAATGTTCCATGCACGTCTTTCATTCCCGATACGTGCCACATGTCCTGCCCATCGCAATCTACGAGACTTAACTGTTCTTATTATATCTGGCTTTCAATACATATCATATAGCTCACTACTATGTAGTTTTCTCCATTCACCTGTCCTTCTCTTTTAGGCCCAAAATTTTTCCTAAGAACTTTATTCTCAAATGCTCGTAATCTCCTTTCCTCCCTTAAAGTAAGAGTCCATGTTTCACAACCACATACTATAACTGGTAGAATAATAGTTTTTATATATTTTCAGTTTTAGCGTTTTTTTAGAGAAGTTGGGACCAACAGTCTCTGTAATGCATAATAGCACGCATTTCCAGAATTGAGCCTATGTTTAATTTCTTTGTGTGATGATATGATGATGATAATAAACATAGAATAAATTTAGGTCTGGAGAAAAATTAATTATTTAACAACATATAATTGTATAAGCAAGTGTGTACCAAGTGTGCGGCAACCCCTGATATATTGAGGGAGGGAATTCCCAAGACACAGCATCCATTCATTCGAAACAAGGCGATTAAGATGGTGACATAATCACCAGATCGTGTTCTGGGAAAATTTGTGCCCTGAAGTTTTTCGATATTTGTCGAAAACTCCTCACTCAAGGAACCTGTCTGAACCAGGGATCAAATCCGGGCCCGGCAGTTCCAGGAAAACAACGTTTCCTCGAAACCACAACCCGAGGATAAACTTATGATTTGTTATATATTTAATACTCTCTAGTCTAGGTATAGGCCTTGGTGTTCTAGGGGATTAATTACCTTGCTTCTGGTCCTGATGGTCGCGGTTCCAAACCCGTTCACGATTATTAAATTTTTATGTGCAAAACTTAAAGAACAAGTCATCTGGAAGAGATTTCAAGCCGTGGGTCTGGACTCTAAGATTTCAGGGTTCATAAAAAGTACATGATTTAGAGTGTGAGGCAATGAGTTAACCAGTTGTTACTCAATGACATCTGCAGGACAAAACACATAACTAAATCAGTTTTAGAAAATGGCAACTTAACAAAAACAATTAGTGAACTTTTTTCTCTATATAGACCCACAGCTGCAAAGTAGCCA
This sequence comes from Diploptera punctata, assembly GCA_030220185.1. Classification (NCBI taxonomy): domain Eukaryota; kingdom Metazoa; phylum Arthropoda; class Insecta; order Blattodea; family Blaberidae; genus Diploptera; species Diploptera punctata. Next base: position 33,233 of record JASPKZ010002634.1, on the reverse strand, counting down.
AAATATAATACTAAGTTAACATACTTGGTTGCAATACATGGATGAGTAAACGAGGATGGAGAAAGCTTCACAACAGCGAAATCGATAAGAATTATTATTTTCGTGCAGCCATGAACCTATCATATTGATAGCGCCAGCGAATTTGTTACTTATTTATGTATAAAGACTGTCACTTTTCTATTGTACACTTTCTTAAAGCAGGAATCATAAGAGTAAAAAACGGTATAATAATATTTTTCTTGAATTCAGGGAAATGATATGATCATGAACTTGTATTAAACAAAGCACTGGCGCTGTTAATTTGGTTGGAATCTTCTTCTTATCACGCATATATGGAAATGTATCTATTTGTAATTGTTCTAAAGTCTTCATTCTTTTTTCGATCTAAGAGAGTGTATCCTTTTCAGAAATTTGATTTCCGTAGATTTGATTCTGCTCCTGTCCTTTTTTTTTTTAATCCAAGTCTCTCTTCCGTATAAAAGGGAGGGAGGGCAATGCTAAAGTTTGATATATTTATTCTTGGGGATTTTGTATTAATTTAGCTTTTAATGCATTATTTATTACTACGAAGCATTTGTGTAAATTTGGTGATTTTCCCTTGCTCACATATTGTTTTCATTTTGATGACATATTTCACAAACTAAATAGCTGACATTTTTTGTACTTGTTTTAAACACAATATATCCCTCTCTTCTCCTTCTAGCATAAGTATGCAGAAGATGGTCTTAATTCTAACAATCCTAGCTGACATGAAACGAGCCAACAGGCTTAATCCTTGGATCATGAAAAAGAAGACTAACAAGAAATTGCTATCCAATATAATAAAAATCAATGTTTGTTTGTTTGTTTGTTGGTTTGTTTGTTCGTATTCTATGCGGCGGCCATATCGTTGATCCGATTTTGATGGGGCTTTTTGAAAAATGTTCAGGAGATTCCCGGGATGAACACAGGCTATAAGAGAGTTGTGGATACTCAACCCCTTCACCCCTAAAAATTCACCCTTTGTAGCGAAAAACGTGAAAATAAAGTCCCTATGTTGACGCTTTTAATGGCTTACGCCTGCCTAAACCATAACAAATACACAAAATTAATGTACACAGAATTGAACATCTCACAAAATTCTACAAAAAAGTCCGCGACAAGCACATGTTTTATCTCTTACGGATAACTCACACAATAACCATTTTTGTCTTTCATTGATACCAAGAAGATCGGAATAAGTAGATTACCGGGCAAGCGTGCTTTGCCATACCGTTCATCCGATTGAGATGGGGCTTTTTGAAAAATGTTTCAGGAGATTCCTAGGATGAACATAGGCTATAAGAGAGTTGTAATGCCCTAAAAATCACCCTTTGTGATGAAAAACGTGAAATAAAGTCCCCATGTTGACGCTTAAATGGCTTACGCTGCCTAAACCATAACAAATACACAAAATTAATTTACACAGAATTGAATACGGTATCTCAAAAAGCTCTACTAAAAAAGCCCTCGACAGCATATGTTTATCTTCTACGGATAACTCACAATAGCCACTTCTGTCTTTCATTGATGCCAAGAAGATCGGGATAAGCAGATTCCCGGGCAAGTATAACAGCTCAAGGCTGGTGGTAAAAACACATTACAATTTATTTAGGAGTAGCAGCGCACGCCGGGTATTAGCCAGTTGGTTATGAAACACATTCGACAACTCTGCACATATATTTCATTCATACATCCTTAATTTTAATATTCCTATGGCTCTAACCTGAAATGTTCACAATATTAAGATATAACAGCCTAAATCCTTACTTACTTACTTACTCACTGGCACTATCGAACCCGTAGGTTCATGGCCTCACGGACATAAGTTCTCTATACATCCCTATCCTGAGCTAATGCTTTCCAATCATTCCCTGAATAATCTACTTCCTCAAAATCATAGTTAATGTTATTCTCCCACCTCATTCTTGGTCTACCAACTGGGCGCTTTCCCTCTGGCTTTCCTAAAAGAAGCTTCCGTGCAAGTCATTCATTTCCCATACGTGCAACATGTCCTGCCCAACGCAGTCTACGAGACTTAACTGTTCTTATTATATCTGGCTTCCTATAAAGACTACGTAGTTCATTGTTATGTAGTCTTCTCCATTCATCTGTCTGTTCATCTCTCTTTGTTCCAAAAATTTTCCTAAGTACTTTATTCTCAAATACTTGTAATCTCCTTTCCTCTCTTAAAGTAAGAGTCCATGTTTCGCATCCATATAATATAACTGGTAACCTTAGTATCACGAAATTAGCTGAGGTTGCTATAAAAGCAGGTTTCTTATGAACAAAAATTGTATATAATTTTTTCTTTAATCCAGGAAAATGATGTGTGCTCATGATGTAGGTGGTAAACAAAGCACTGGCGCTTGTAAATTTGGTTGGAATCTTTCTTCTTATCACTTATTCGTACGACATGATAATGCTACCACAGTATACACAGACGTTCTCCCTTAGCAACGAATCCCACCCATAAATATGCAGAGAGTGACAGGTCTCCTCTCCTCCACTAAGTAGTTTGGATTAACTACCTTGTTGTTTATCTCTCAACACAGCCACTGCTTTACAAAAAAACACCAGCTACTTTTGCTATAGAGTTTTTCGTGTCTAGAAAATAGTATTGATTTTTATGGGAAAACTATTTCCACTTGACTCCGCAGACTGAGTGACTCGGAAATGTATCTCCCTTTTCTCCTCCCAGCACCAACATAAATCATCATCATCATCATCATCATCATCCAGGGATTAAGCCTGTTGGCTCGTTCCGGTTTCATGAAAGCTAGAATTGTTAAAATTGTTCAGACCATCTTCTGTGTGAGCGTCCAACATTTCTCCTTCCGTGCGGTTTATAATTTAGCAATAATTTTGGAAATCTTCCTTCTGGCATTCTATCAATATGTTCTTTCCAGTCGTTCCTATATTTAATTATTCGGTCTGTAAGTTTGAAAATATTTAGTTCCTTTCTTATATCTTCTTTTCTTTTCTTATCCAGCAGAGTATATCCTGCTATATTTCTCAAAAATCTTCCAATCTTTGTTCTTGTCTTTTAGTGATCGTCCAACATGTTGATCCATACATCAATACAGGAACAGCCATTACTTTATATAATTTAATTTTTGTTTCTTTTCTTGTGTTTTTAAGGGTTCTTTTAATAGACTAACATAAGTTTACAGCCAATTTTCCTATGAACTTTATTCTTAAATATTCGTATTCTTTTCTCCTCCCTTAAAGTAAGAGTCCATGGATCGCATCCATATAATATAACTGGGACAATAACAATCTTATATATTATCAGTTTAGCGTTTTTTTAATGAAGTTGGGACAAGAGTCTCTGTAGTACATAATAACACTCATTTCCAGAATTGAGCATACGATTAATTCTTTGTGCACCTCATTCCTGTTTGTAATTATTGTTCCCTGGTATATGACCGTTTTCCTGTACTGATGTATGGATCAGAATGTTGGACGATCACTAAAACACTAATACAAATATTGGAAGCAGTTGAGATGAGATTTTTTAGAAATATAGAAGGATACACTCTACTGGATAAGAAACGAAATGAAGATATAAGAAAGGAACTACTGTATATATATTTTCAAAATTACAAATGGAATAGTTAAATATAGAAACGCCTGGAAGGACCATGTTGATAGAATGCCAGAAGAAAGATTTCCAAAATTATTGCTGAATTATAAGCCACACGGAAGGAGAAATGTTGGTCGCCCACACAGAAGATGGTCTGAACAATTCTAACAATTCTAGCTTTCATGAAACCGGAACGAGCCAACAGGCTTAATCCCTGGAAGAATATTTGAATTCAGGCACTTATTCAAAATGTCCCTCATTTCTTATTAACTGTTTTCATTTCAATCAGGTATAATAAATAAAATAAAATAAATAACGTACTCACTGGCTCTATCGAATCCGCAGGTTCATGGCCGCGCGGACATAAGCTCTCCATACATCCCCATTCTGAGCTAATGTTTTCTAATCATCCCGCGTATAATACACTTCCCTCAAATCATGGTTAATGTTATTCTCCCACCTCAATTTTGGTCTAAAAACTGGGTGTTTTCCCTCTGGTTTTCCTATCAGAAGCTTCCATGCACGTCTTTCATCTCCCACACGTGCCACATGTCCTACCCATCGCAGTCAATGAGACTTAACTCTCCGTATTAGCCTATATCTGTCTTCCTATATAAGCCTATATCATGTAGATGACTGTTATGTAGTTTTCTCCATTCGCCTGTCTGTTGATCTTTTTTTGGCCCAAACATTTTCCTAAGAACTTTATTCTCAAATACAGGGTGGACCGCTCGAATGGACCTAATTTCAATTGCTTGTTACTGGCAAACGGTTGAAGATAGAAACTTAAAACAACGTTCATAGTACAGAAAAACTCACCAAGTTTCGAATCCTGTCGATAGATGGCACAAAGATACGTTTCTCGTTCTTAGATTTAATTGTTTGTGAAAATGGCGACTCCGCAGATGAAAGCGCAAGCTGTTTTGTGGTATGCGGAGTTTAAATCAATCATTAGAGTTCAAAGGGAGTTCCGGCGTGTGTTTAACCGTGATGCTCCAACTGCTAGAAGCATAAAGAAGTGGCGTGATACATTATTAGCTACAGGATCTGTGTTGAAGAAGCATGGTGGTGGTCGCAGAGCATCCGATGAAATGGTAGCAAATGTTCAAGCCGCATTTGAGCGAAGCCCCCGGAAGTCATTAAGAAGAGCTTCGCGGGAACTTCAAATACCAAAATCGACATTACAACGGATTGTCCACAAACGCCTCAAACTGCACACATATAAAGTGCAGTTAGTGCAACGTCTGGAGCCGAATGACATGCCGAAACGAGTGGAATTCGCCAATACGATGCTGGACCGTCTCGGCGCTGATCCTGACTTCATGACCAAGATTTTCTTCTCGGACGAAGCCACTTTCCATTTGTCAGGCAAGGTAAACCGGCATAATGTGCGGATCTGGGGATCGGAGAATCCTCACGCTATTCAAGAGCATGTTCGTGATAGTCCGAAGATGAATGTTTGGTGCAGTTTGTCACATAATAAGGTCATTGGACCGTTTTTCTTCGCCGAGAAAACTGTTCGTGGTACCACATATCTTGACATGCTGGAGCAGTTCTTCTTTCCACAAATTGAACAACTGCAGCCTAACATCGTTTTCCAGCAAGATGGTGCTCCTCCCCACTGGTCCAATGAAGTTCGTACGACTTTGGACAACATTTTCCCTGGCCGTTGGATTGGTAGGGGAGGACCAATCGCGTGGCCCCCGAGATCTCCCGATTTAACACCACTGGATTTCTTTCTCTAGGGCTATGTCAAAGATAAAGTTTACACCACCCCAGTCAAAGACCTTCGTGATCTTCGTGAGCGCATCATAGAGGCTATTGAGAACATTCCAGAAGACATACTCCAACGTACTTGGCAAGAAATTGTTCATCGCTTTGATATCGTCACAGTGACTGCTGGGGCTCATATAGAGATGTGGTGATCTGGATATCAAAACTTGGTGAGTTTTTCTGTAATATGAACGTTGTTTTAAGTTTCTATCTTCAACCGTTTGCCAGTAACAAGCAATTGAAATTAGGTCCATTCAAGCGGTCCACCCTGTACTTGTAATCTCCTTTCCTCCCTTAAAGTAAGAGTCCATGTTTCGCATCCATATAATATAACTGGTAGAATAATAGTTTTATATATTTTCAGTTTAACGTTTTTTTTTTAAACGAGTTGGGAGGACAAGAGTCTCTGTAATGTATAATAGCATGCATTTCCAGAATTGAGCCTATGTTTAATTTCTTTGTGCATCTCATTATTGTTTGTGATTAGTGTTCCAAATAAAAATAAATAAATTTCCCTCAAAATATTTCTGCATCTCATTTCGCCAACTTCACAACGATAATCGGTGACGTTAATATGATCTCTGCATTAAGCGATGAAGTTCCATAAACACTAATAACTAAGGTCGCAAGGGACTAAAACGTTTCATTTCGGGAGGAAGAGGGAACGAGAGAAAAGAATTCTTAGCACGTGCTAAAACACGATAGCCAACAAAAAGAGGAACTAATTCTGCTGGGAGCGGAAGGTAATAACTCCTGATACTGTCTTAACCACTTCAAGTCTTTCTTCTTTTGTTTCTCCACAATGACTTAATCCCTGGAATACAATCCCTGCTAGATTTTTATGTGCGAATCCAACTTAGCATGGAAACGGGGAGCAAGAAAAAATAAATTTACGATATTGTTTCCCTCGCGATCTGATACTGAAGAGACCTCTACGTCATATTTTGTAGAGAGCAAAAGTAGCTTAAGTTCGCAGCTAACACAGCGCACTGATTAACGCTACAATTCTCCCAGTTATATTATATGGATGCGAAACATGGACTGTTACTTTAAGGGAGGAAAGGAGATTACGAGTATTTGAGAATAAAGTTCTTACAAAAAAATTTTGAACAGACAGGTGAATGATATTAATAAGCTGTTAGTTTATGCTGATGATGTAGTACTACTGGCCGATAGCGAGGAGATACTAAAGGACAACACGCACACACTATTGAGTAACACTAAGAACTTAGGACTGGAACTAAATATCAATAAAACTAAATACATGGTCACACGTAGAAATACATTATATAATGGAAATGGACAGCTAATAACAAATAACGGATATTTTTAAGAAGTGGCTGAATTCAAATACCTAGGAACAATAATCACAAATAGGAATGAGATGCACAAAGAAATTAAACATAGACTCAATTCTGGAAATGCGTGCTATTATGCATTGCAGAGACTTTTGATGTCCCAACTCCTTTCAAAAAATGTTAAACTGAAAATATATAAAACTATTATTCTACCAGTTATATTATATGGTGCGAAACATGGACTCTTACTTTAAGGGAGGAAAGGAGATTACAAGTATTTGAGAATAAAGTTCTTAGGAAAATTTTTGGACCAAAGAGAGATGAACAGACATGTGAATGGAGAAGACTACATAACAGTGAACTACATGGACTTTATACGAAGCCAGATAAAATAAGAACAGCTAAGTCTCGTAGACTGCGATGGGCAGGACATGTGGCACGAATGGGGAATGAAAGACGTGCATGGAAGCTTCTTGTAGGAAAATCAGAGGAAAACTTCCACTTGGTAGACCAAGAATGAGGTGGAAGAATAACATTAACCATGATTTGAGGGAAGTAGATTATACAGGGGATGATTGGAAAACATTAGCTCAGGATAGGGATGTACGGAGAGCTTATGTCCGCGCGGCCATGAACCTACGGGTTCGATAGTGCCAGTGAGTTAGTTAGTTAGTTGGTTGGTTGGTTAGTTAGTATGACAGTAAGACAAATGTCAGAAAACTTTAAGGCCCAAACGGTCTGCGAACATAAACTGACCATCATAATCTTCACTGTTATATATTTCTATATGTTTAGTATGTGTGTGCGAATGGTGTGTTTTATCTTAATGTTGTGTTGTCTCGGAGGAGGCATTGACATTGAGCTGATCACTTATTGGGGCAGGTCCTCAACGTCCTTGTGTAGTCAAAAAATATCTATGTGATCCACAGTTTAAAATCCCTGTCCCGACAGGTGGTGCTACGTAAAAGTCGTCTCGGTTCACTTGTGGCTTTCCCGACTGGGATCACGGGTTCGAATCCTTACGGTACTGGATTACAGAGGTAGACGATCACGCAGCCAGTGTAGAGATGAAATGTGGTCAGCACACCGGGCCCCAGCCGTTATATATGGTTTTCTGAACCTGGAGCATCTACTAATTGCATATACCCAAATTCCTCATGATACTGGGTGGGCACCGGTCCCATACTGGCCGAAATCCCATGACAAAATTACTTCCCACATGTAAACCCGTAGCTCTGAGCCAAGGTTTCTTGCCTTAACGTAAGCAACATTTGAATTTTTTTTTTCAAAATTAAATAGTCTGTTGTTTTCTGAACATTTCTGTATATGATTTTTTATTGAACGCCAATTATAAGTGCGGTAACTATTTTTTTAATTGACAGCTGTCAGCCTGTAACATCGTTATACTTTAAAACTTGTTTTCTCGAATGTGAACATTTTCCAACATTTGCCCCATTATCTCAGGAACTATTAGAGATAATCAATTGAGTTGGTGTTTACTTGATGAAAAGCCATATATATTAATTAAATAAAAATAAAACCTAGTTTTATTTGATTTTCATATTTATTATATAATAAATAATTAAATAAAAATAAAACCTAGTTTTATTTGATTTTCATATTTATTATTTAATTAATGCTATTAGAGATATTTACATGACATTTTTACAGGCAGTAAACCTAGTTGTACTAAAGGTGTGAAACCACAATCGTGATGATCTCTTGTATAAATCCTCGCATGTTTTTTTAAAAGATGTTTTTAAATAAAAAGAAGAGACCAGTTACAAAAATAGATATGTGTATATAGGCCTATATATATATATATATATATATATATATATATATATATATAGGCTATATATCAGAACTCAGGATGATCGTCATATTACAGCCACGGAGATGAAATTTCTGCGACGAACTGCAGGTTATAGCCTTCTAGACCACCAAAGAAATTCAACAATAGCCAGAGAGTTAAACATCGTACCTATATCTGAATACCTCCAAGAATATAGAAACAATTGGCTAGCCCATATTCAGCGCATGGATCGTCACAGAATACCAAAACAAATTCTTCACTACGTTCCTCGAGGCAGAAGATCTGTGGGTCGACCTTTTCGGAGATGGCGGGAGACCGTAACGGGCCACTGGGCCTAATACTTGAAAGGACGATGATGATGATGATATATATATATATATATAGGACATCAATATTTAGATACAAGTTTGACAACGGTTCAGTGATCTTTACAAACCTCATTTAATTTGATGTAAAAATTTAATTACAATCCATCCAGTAGTTCCTGAGAAAATGGGTCTCAAATGAATATGTTTTCACATTGATGGGATAGGGCCTACCGTCTCACCTTGCCCTATGGGCTATGGCGCGGGACAAATCGGTGAAATAGTTTTTTCAGTCCATAAAGTAGAGATTCACAGACGTTCGTTTTAATAAATAAATAAAAATCCTCAACTCGTGTCCAACTCAGAGTCGGGATGAGATGATACGTCTTTAAACAACAAGGGTGCCGGCCAACCACTCCTGACGCACCGTGACAGAAAATGCACGAAATGAATGAAATGATGGAACGAGATTTGTGGTAGGAGAAACGGGGGGAAACCCCGAATAAAACCTGCCCAAGCTCCGTTTCGTCTACCACGAAACCTACTTGGAATGACCGAAACTCGATCTCGTGACCCCAGCGGTGAGAGACGAGCGTCTAACCGCTTGCCCTATGAAGCCGCCACATATACAATATAAAGGTAATAGAAGAATATCATAAATGGGGATTAATTTTGAACATGAAGAAAACAAAATTTATCAAATGGTGAACCAGAACAAAATTTAATTTTGGAGTCTGGAGAAACAATAAAATCTTGTAGTGAGATCACATATTTAGGAATTAAAATAAATAAAAATGGAGGAGTTATGAAGAGGAAATAAGAAATAGAAATAATAAAGGTAATTTTGCAATTACTTGCCTCAATGGAATATTGTGGGATAAAAATATAAGTAATAAGAATAAAATGAATATATATCATACAATTGTTAAAAGCATCATTACTTATGGAGCAGAACTTTGGCCATTAACAACAAAAACAAATAAGTATCTTTTGGCAACGGAAATGGATTTTATACGAAGGGCAGCAAGAATTTCTAGAAGAAGAAAAAATTGGAAACTCAGTTATAAGGGAGAAAATGAAGATTGAAGACACTATTTTAGATTATATTAAAACTCAGCAATTAAGATGGTACGGACATGTCCAGCGAATGGAAGAGGATCGGTTACCAAAATCTGTTTTGGAATGGAAACCTGAGGGAAGACGAGGCAGAGGAAGACCTAAAACTTCCTGGAGTCGGGGAATATATTTATACATGAAGGAGAAACATCTACAACCAGGAGATTGGATGGACCGACAACATTGGCTATTAGGAATCGGACGATGTCAAAGACATTAATCAACCGATGATCTATCTATAAATATTTCTGATATTAATTTGTTAATATCGACAATGCTATCTCCAGATAACCGTTGAGAGTACAAGGATTGATGTCAACTTCATCATTTTTAAAAACAAGCACGTGACTTGTGCCGTTACTCCACTGTACACGTCACACATTGCTGGGGAGCGATAGCTTCTAATTTCTAGCACTAATCCCTCTGACTCCGGATTTTTTTATGGTTCTAAAGAGAAATTTACGATATATAAGGTGACTAGCAGAAACAGACTTACTTAAGTCACTTTATCCCAGCAAAATTATGATTTCCTTTCATACCTGACAGGGGTTTATTTACAAAACCAAACACTGTATTGCTGAGAATTCTGGTAATTGCACAAGATCGAACTGATAACAATTATTTTATTTTTGAAAACAGATGACTTCTGTACGTCCTAGATCCAAATTGTACGTCATTGGTGTTACATAAATTCACAAAACAATGCGTTTTAAATCTAACTACTTGTAAATTGGAAGAATAAATTATAAACACCGCCTAATCTATTTATAAAACATATTTAATCGGGAAGTATTACTGGGAATTAAAGCAAAGGAATCAAATATCGCAGTGACTTTCTTTATTTTCCATTATTTATCATCGCTTTAACAATAATGGTCTTATCGTGGAAGTTTAAATAAGTTATAACTTAGCAATGGTTATTGCTATGAGTATTAACTCATGCCCCAAATGGGAGTCAATGATCAATCACGTTTCAATGAATTTTGTTTTACAACCAATGACAGTCGTGTTTCACCTCGCTCTTTATCGATTACTCTTTATCAGCTCCTGCTTTTGTGATAATGAAAGCTTCTCCTTTTTTTCTTTTTTCCCCTATATATATATATATATATATATATATATATATATATATATATATACAACTTTCCTCATTAGAGGATTGCCTCAAGGACAAAGTGATACAGACAATTAATTTTTGGAATTGATCAAATACATTTTGTAAATGAATTTAAAAAAAATTCAAATTGTAGGCCTGATTGAAGTATACATACTATAAAGTAGAAATTTTGTAAATATGGTTTCTTAAAATTAAAATTGATCCTCTAATGGCCGCGATGGCAATTCTAGAAAGATACACCGTGTCCAAATCTAAGGAATTCCAAAATTTGGCTAAGAATCCTGGTATAGTACCTCTTGCCCCGATCATCAATCCTGTGACAGTTAATACTATCTAGTTGGTATTTATCTTTGTAATAGTCAATTGTTGGCTCATATATGACTTTCTTTTCAGAGTCAACTTCCTCAGGTTGGCCACTGTGAGTCTCAAAACGAATTGTGGGATCTAATATCATACCAGTTTTAGAAGAGCATTATTTTTCTCCAAAAGAGAAAAAAAAAATTCTCCAAACAGTTAAGTCTCGTAGACTGCGATGGGCAGGACATATTGCACGTATGGGGAATGAAAGACTTGCATGGAAACTTCTTGTAGGAAAGCCAGACGGAAAACACCCAGTTGGTAGACAAGAATGAGGTGGGAGAATAACGTTTAACTATGATTTGGGGGAAGTAGATTGTACGGGGAATGATTGGAAAACATTGGCTCATGAACCTATGGGTTCGATAGTGCCAGTGAGTAAGTAAGTTATGTTTCTCCAACAAATACATTGAATATAGCAAATAATGAACAGATTCTTTGATTTTACTGAGTTGTTTACTAAAAAATTAATTAACCCGTAATATTGATTATAATATACAGTTTTGATGTGTTTCATTATGTCCACCGCTGTGGTCTCGAGATAGCGTGCTGCCTTGTCACGCAGCGGGCCCGGGTTCGATCCCCGGTCGGGACAAAGTTTCCTGGGTGATGGTTTAGAGCGATTTACAATTTATCTAGAGAATTTGAAAATCAAGAGTGGCATTTGTTAGGACTATTTAACGAATAAAATTAAGCTGTTTACTCACAAATCATTGTTTTAATATAGTTTATTTTAAATATCTTCTTCCTTCCAAGTATTAGGCGAAGGCCTGTTACGATCCTATAGAAAATTTTGCCTACGCATTTCCAGAATTGAGTCTATGTTTAATTTCTTTGTGCATCTCATTCCTGTTTTGTGATTATTGTTCCTAGGTATTTGAATTCAGCCACTTCCTCAATTTCCCTCATTATAATTACAATATTAATATAAGAATCACAATTAATAGATGTACAAACCCTTGAGGATGCCGGACGCAGTCTCTGGCGAAACGTCGGGGAACTACAAGCCTGAATACCACGGCCAACAGCCCGGAAATTTTCTACAAGATCATCGCATTATTTTTTGTCTTTCAGCTCAGATATGTCAACAAGATCGGGATAAGTAGATTCCCCGGCAAAACTGGGTAATCAGCACGGGGTATTATAAATAATTATGATATAAATGTAGGATATATTTAGTTTTCCTTTTACTTATTCAATATACATAAAAAACACAGTAATTTTCATTTATTTAGGCGTAGGAGCACACGCTAGATATTCGCCAGTAATTTTATAAAAATGTATTTCTGTATTGCTTTGAGTCTATTAATAAAACAGCCAGTAGCCGAGAGTGGAGTTTTGTTTTATTTGGAGTTAAACAGCGCTAAATCTGAATGGTCGATGATGGGCGCAACACAATAGGATTCATTTCCATCTGATAGTCTACATTTGTAGACAATACTACATTAACCGATCAGGCTAACTCTGCACGCTTCTCTCTCTGCCATAATCGTGATGTACAGTGTTTTTATCACAAACTTTGCAGTTCCGGGTATTTCAAAGCTGAAGGTATCCTCATTCTTAATTCGTGAGACCTGCTACAACAAATGTGGACTCTCCATTCATTGTTTTAGCATTTATAAGCCCTGCCTCGTCTCCCCCCCCCCGCCCTGCGCTGCCACACGGTTCAATTCTCATAGGGATGGTTCAAACCATCCATTGTCTTCTTCCACCTCCTATCTCTGCAGTTTCAAGAACTCGCTGTATTCAGGAAAATCTCCTAATATATAAGCGGATATCAGCTCCTCGAATTATTATCGAAAAGGAATTATTATGCACGATGGAGAAGAATTGACAGTTAAGTTTCGTAGACTGCGATGGGCAGGACATGTTGCACGTATGGGGAATGAAAGACGTGCATGGAAAGCTTCTTGTAGGAAAGCCAGAGGGAAAACGCCCAGTTGGTAGACCAATAATGAGGTGGGAGAACAACATTAACTATGATTTGAGGGAAGTAGATTATACAGGGAATGATTGGAAAGCATTAGCTCAGGATAGGGATGTATGGAGAGCTTATGTCCGTGCGGCCATGATCAACCTACGGATTCGATAGTGCCAGTAAGTAAGTAAGTAAGTAAGTAAGTAAGGAAGTAAGTAAGTAAGTAAGTAAGTAAGTAAGTAAGTAAAGTAAGTAAGTAAGTAAGTAATTAAGTAAGTAATTAAGTAAGTAATTAAGTAAGTAAGTAATTAAGTAATTAAGTAAGTAATTAAGTAAGTAATTAATTAAGTAAGTAATTAAGTAAAGGTAATAAGTAAGTAAATTAAGTAATTAGTAATTAAGTAAGTAATTAAGTAAGTAAGTATAATTAAGTAAGTATTAAGTAAGTAAGTAATTAAGTAAGTAATTAAGTAAGTAATTAAGTAAGTAATTAAGTAAGTAAGTAAGTCAGTAAGTAAGAAGAAGAATTGTGCACTATGGGGAATGAAAGAAGGGCATGGAAACGTTTCGTACGAAATCCAGAGGGAAAACTCCCAGTTTGTAGGCCAAGAATAAACATGAGAGAATATGAATGTAGTAACAAATGAACAAATAAAGAAATGCATCTAAACTTTTGTGGGGCACGCAGTAGCGCAGTGGGTTAAGGCACTGCGCTACAAGCCGGAAGGTCCAGGGTTCGAGTCCCGTGGGGTCAGGAGGATTTTTAAAACTGACCCAACCTTCTGGCGGCACTATGGTCCTGGGGTCGACTCAGCCTCTAGCGGAAATGAGTAACAGACGCTTGTCGGTGGGGGAAAGGCGCCGTCACGTAGGGATGACATCAAGTGCCGATTGTCCAGAAAAAGTGGGAGTCTTAACCCCCACACTATCCGAAGGGCCTCCTGAGGCCTATAGTGAGGATTACTTTACTTTATTAAACTTTTTGTAGGAATCATAGAGATAACCCAGTTTGTAGACCAGAATGAGTAGGAGAATTTATTACACGAATTGGAATAGAAAAGGGAACATGGAAACTTTCTATAGGGGAATATGTGACAAGAATTCGGAAAATGCCAAGAGGAAAATGGAAACTTTTGTAGGGAAACTAGAGGAACAACCTCGAAGTTTGGTAGGCCAAGAATGAGGTAGGAGAATATATGGCACGAATAGGGGAATAAAGAAGGGCCATGATACATTTTGTAAGAAACCAAAAGGAAAAAAGCCAACTAGGTACGACCAAGAATGAGGTTGGAGAATAACATTAACATCATTTGAGGGAAGTAGATTATGAGGGAAATGATTGGAAAAAGATTACTCAGGAGAGGGATGTAGGATAGCTTATGTCCGCGCGGCCATGAACCTAGAGTTTTGTCAATGCCGGTGAGGTAGTTTGATTTAGTTAGTGGCATACATAAAAACACGTACCCAGCGTTGCATAAAAACTCTTCTTCGTCTCTTCTTCTTCTTCTTCTTCTCTCGTCACGGTTTAGGCTTATTTACTAGCCTGTCCAGGTTCCAAAATTGCTGGCTGCTCTTTCCATCAATGGGGGCACGCCCGTGCGTAGTGGATTAAGGCACTGGGCTGACAAGCCGGAGGGTCGAGGGTTCAAGTCCCGTTGGGGTCAGGATTTTTAAACTGACCCAAACCCAACCTGGCGACACTATGGCCCTGGGGTCCGACTCAGCCTCTAACGGAAATGAGTACCAGACGCTGTTTCTGGGGGTAAAGGCGGCCGTCACGCAGGGCTCACAACCCGGCTGACATAAAGTGCCGATTGTCTAGAGAGTGGGAGCCCTAAACCTCCTACTACCCCAAGGGCCTCCGGGTCTGTTGTGGGATCACTCACTTTACTTTACTTTCCATCAATAAAGGAGTAACGCTGCTTAGTAATATATTTGTTAAAAATTTTTGTACGAATTGAAAGTAATAGATGCCCCTGTAGTTGTTTGCATCAGTTGTATCTCCTTTCTATAAACTGGCACTATAAATTTATTACATTTCCATTCAACTGGAAGAGCTTTTTCCCCCCAAAAGCAAATTGACGTATCTGTCCAGTAATTTTTCTCCCCGTGATTTTAACCAGTTCTTTTGGGAATCTCATCTGAGCTTGAACTTCAAAGCTTGTATTTCAATGTTTTTCTATCGCCAGTTCAGTTGTCTGTAAATTATATCCTCTTCGATATCCTGTTCTGCATGTACCTACATTCACATTAACAACAAATTAAAGTAACTTCTTCGTCTATTTAAATATACTCCTGGAATCTGGCAATCACATCACATTTTCCATTCCGAATTAATGTTTGTTCTACCCTGAAACCCTTTCTTATCTATACACAATTCCTGATATAATTTTCTAATGTTCTTTTTTTTTTTGTCATTCATTTTAAGATCTTTAATCTTCTCTCCCAAATATTTAACTCTTAAAAAAACTTCCTGCGCGACAGGCCTAGAAGGCCCTTGGCTTACCTGTCCGGCTGCTGGCCTCATACCACATGTGTTTAATTAATATAGGTAGACGATCATCCAGCCAGTGTAAGGATGACATCTGGTCAGTGTGTCAGGTCCCCCACAGTAGCTGATAGCTGTCATGCTCAACCTGAAGTCGCTACTTACTGTAGCTACACAAATGCCTCACGACGCTGGCGGGGGCACCGGTCCCATACTGGCCGAAATTCTATGAGAAAATTTCCTTTCTCCCCCATGGAGACTCGCACTAGCACAGGTTCGTAGCTCGCGCCTAGGCTTCTGCCCTTAACCAATTCCCTCTTTTTACACTTCGAAACCTGGTGGTTTCCAGTCCCAATCCTGCCCAACGTGCTCTAAAATTACCCTCATTTGCATCGTGTAACGTTACCATTATTTACTTTTACTAGGCATATCGCAAGCTTTATCATAAAGTTTTTACTCTTTAGTAAACTGGTGGGTTTCCCATCTAATACTGCCCAATACCTCATTTGTTCGTGTAACGATGCCATCATTTGCGTTTTACTAAATCGCAAGCTTTTTCATAAAGTTTTTAACTCTTTCGTAACCTAGTGGTATTCCCGTCTAATACTGCCCAAATTTACCTCATTTGTATCGTGGTAACGATGCCATTATTTGCTTTTTACTATATCGCAAGCCTTTTTCGTAGAGTTTTTACTCTTTAGTAACCAGGTGGTTTCCCGTCTAATCCTGCCCAACTGCTCTAAATGTACCTCATTTGTATCGTGTAACGATCCATTATTTGCTTTTTAAGACATCGCAAGCTTTTTCATAATTTTTTTACTCTTTAGTAACCTGGTGGGTTTCCCCGTCTAATATTGCCCATATCATCTAAATTTACCCTCATTTGTATCGTGTAATGTGTAATTATTTACTTTTTACTCTATCGGTGATATATACATAGAATCATCACTTTTATTTAGGAATATTCCACAATACAGTGTTTTCTTATCAACCCAAAGTGATTTGTCGCCAGAGGTTCCTAATCTTAAGCATATTCTTTCTCCCCTAGCTTCCATATTTCCTCTTCACTCCATCCATCGTTCCTCTAGGCCTGTGTATTCCACGTCTTCCGTTAGCTTTCCAATTAAGGATCATTTTTTGGTGTTTCTCTCTTCTTCCATTTCTTATCACCCGTGTCCCATTTATTTCAAACGGTTTTTTTTTTTCTATTTTTCCTAATATGTTTTTTTTCACCCTGCATAATTTCCCTTATTGTGCTGTTTTCTAATCTATCCCTTCTTTGAAATTCTTGTCGATCGCCTCCAAAAATCCATTTCTACTGCTAATAGCTTTTGGCTTGGTTTTCTACTTACAGTCAAAAATATAATAATAAAATCAATGCAACATGCCAAGAATCGTTGTAAAACCAAAGAAAACATATGAAGGTAAGTTTATCTGTAATCCAATATCCAAGTTGCGCCCTTAAAGTAAGAGAACGTAAAATGTGTCACTGGGAGGGAGTTACAGATCTCTCTTGCTAGCTTATGGTTTAAAGGACTCAGATTTTCGATTCGCTTGCTTGGTTAAGTAGCAACTGCCGGAGAAAAGAGAGGGAGGGAAGATCCTCCGCTACAGTAAGCATAAGCACACATATATTATATAAGGGATTGCTTTCCACCTAACCTCTATTTTAATAAGATTATAGAGCATTATTTCATAGTATTAATGAGATCAAAAGACCCCAACCTTCTTCTCAAACCCACCCTCATTAAAGCAGGTTGCAACCCTTTCCTACATGCATCATTCTTTGCTACAACCTAACTTACACAACGGAAAAGGGGTCGTTAATTTTTTTGAGGAAAATAGAAAGGGGTTAATAGAATGAAGGATGGGTGATATACCTTTTAGAGAGTTATTCCTTCTTTTAACGTCATGACAGGGTATAATAACTCCCTTCTACAAGCAAAAAATTAAAGCCAAGCAAATTGAATTACTTAGAGTTGCTTATTGGGATATACTCCATACACTATACCAATTTTTCTCAACTCAACCAGATTATGTGTCTCCCAGAATATCAACCAACCCAAAGTTTGTCTACGTAACAAAATATCTCTAAAAAAAAAATTACTGTTAAAGTTTAGACAGTAATTCTACTGCAACAACAATAAATAATAATAATAATTAATAATAATAATAATAAATAATAATAATAATAATAACAATATAAAGTAATAATGAAATAATAATCATAACGATGATGATAATGATAATGCGATATTAATGATGATGATAATGATAATGAAGATTATATTGTTAATGATGATGATGATAATAATATAATAATAATAATGATAAAAATAATAATAATAAAAAAATAATAAAAATAATGATAATAATAACAATAATAAAGTAATAATAACAATAATGATGATAATGATACAGATAATGATGAAAATGATAATTATAATAAAATGAAAATAAAACATAATATAAAATCAAGGAAACACTGAGCAATAAAAATATACTTTTTTTTTTGCCTAAGAAAGAAAAAATCAGGTGATTCTGATAGTATTTTTATCCTGTATTCAAATATGATATCGGTTTTCCCCCATTATGCAAGGTTTGCGAGATACAGGCATTATTATAATTCAAACATTTAAATTTTTCTACATTCGTAACTACATAATATTCGAACATTCGGACATCACCTAGAAAGTAAGAAATGACGATTTTCTGCTATTTCGCTGTGGAGCATCCCTCTTGATGGTCCTACAATAATCGGCCAAATATTAGGATTCCATTTGCCTTGATATATCTTTTGCATAGCTGAAATCTCATGAGTTAGCTCATTTGGGTTTTTATTTTACAAGGACCAATTGGCCGAAGATCGTTTATTTAAAAAATAATTATTAAATCCATTAATTGAAATTGAAATAAAAAACTGTGGGTGTGGGAGAAATCCGAAATACATATTTGAAAACAAGATAAAAAAACGGCATTAAGTACAACTTATTGGTACCCATGAGACACCAAAATCATGTTGACCAGTGTAACAATCATGTCTGAAGAAGGTACAAAGTACCCAAACACTGTTACAAAATTAAATTAGTAATAAATATCAAAATAACATAAAACTTTAACATTTTATTTTAATTTAATTAAATCAAATATGGATTTTCATCAAGTAAACACCAAATCAATTGATTAGATAATTATAATGATCAACATATAATGATGGTGATAAAAAAAACAATAACCAGTAATAATATAATATAATAATAATAATAATAATAATAAACAATAATAATACAATAATAATGTAACACTGGTCACCAGGCCTTGATATAAGATTACTAAGTTCGGATAATATTATGCTCACAATTCATGAAAAACTATCAATGATTTTGGAACATTTGCTCTGGTTTTTATTCTATCATTTCATTTTACACTACAAAAATTGGAAAATATGAAAAACATATAACAGATAATATCATAATGTCAAATATCTTTTGAAAAATTATAATGCACTGACGTAAAAAGAAAGAAGAATATCGAAAACACATGTACACTTCGGGCGCACGACGTAAGCGTAGTGGTTAAGGCACTGCGCTACAAGCCGGAAGGTCGACGGTTCGAGTCCAGTGGGGTCAGGATTTTTAAACTGACCCAAAAACTTCTGGCGGCACTATGGCCCTGGGGTCGACTCAGCCTCTAACTGAAAGTGAGTACCAGACGACTCGTTCTGGGGTAAAGGCGGCAGTCACGCAGGGCTGACAAACCGGCTGACATCAAGTGCCGATTGTCAAGGAAACAGTGGAGCCTAACCTCCTACTACCCCAAGGGCCTCCTGAGGGCTGTAGTGGGATCCACTTTACTTTACCTTCACCATGTTACACATTAGTGAAACGCCTTTATAAGACTTTCTGCTATAATTTTTAATAGGAGGACAATCTCTTTTTAAAGACCAGCAGTAATCTGCATCATGTGACGGTCCCATCTAACCCTGATACCTTCCCTCCATACTTGTAGATCCTAGGAAAAGCGCACCCCCGCTCGATACAATTTTCTAAATTATCCGGAAAATCTATCCAGGTGACTGTGGAGGAAGTGTAACTTTATCACTCATATTTGCTCCTAGAATCTTGAAAGCTTGTCAACATGTTTTGCACAATTTCTTTATAATTTGGTGACTAAATAGTTACCTAGGAAATTTTCTACTACCAACACAAACCCTTCCAAGCTTCACTTTCCGGAACAGTCAATAACTTTGATAAAATTTGCATCTTTCATCAATTGCCGAATTTGAGGACCATCAAATATTCAGCCTTTAACTTTTACATTCTGAGCTTAGGAAAGTTTTCTACAAATTATTGAAACATTCTCCTTCCTTGTCCAACGCTTTGACGAATTGTTTTAAATCAAATCCAGATGCACGTCGTGAGTACTTTAACTTTTGTCAAATAACTGAGATTCACGCCGATGTGCGGAGTGAGGGGTGCGAGAGGAGGGGATCACGTGATTGTTTGTATACGCAAAAAAAAAAGTGCAGAAACTCAAATCATGACTGAAAACATAAATGTTATTAGTAACACAGCGTTTACTGTTTAAGATATGATATACAAAAAATCATAAAAACTAGAGCACATTCTCAGCACTTTCGTGAAAATATCCGTAAACTGTGCACTTAAACATAAATTCTCATGAGATATCCAGGGCAAACACATTTTTTTGCATAGAGCTGCATAATCATACTTGGAAAATGCAAAGGAGGAAGACCCCCGGATGGAGACACTTTAAGCCCGTAGGTCCGGAGTCTGAAATGTTACAGGCTTGTAAAAGATTCTAAGCCTGACTAAAAAAATAATCTAAGGGCGGAATTCATGAAACCATTTTACGCAAAGTGCGACATCTTTCCCCCTCTCTATGCACATAGAGATATTAATAAACCGGGTTTCGTACATAGAAAAGGAGAAAGAGTCGCTCTTTGTGTAAGATGGTTTCATGAATCCGCCCTAAGTAAAATTTACGAATTTTCCCTGGACCGCTTTCGTGTGCAGTTACAAAAGAAATAAGCCACACCTGTTGTCAGTTGTCGTCTTCCCCCTTTCTCATATTAACATCTGGTGAAAAGCAAAAACCGACAACACTGCGTGCGAGTGAGAAGAGAATGAGTAAGCTGTCAATTTCTACGATATTTCTTGCAAAGTTAAACCAGACGAAACTAATAGTACTCTCGGTTACCTAGATGCTCACTACGAGGCAGAACATAGACCCCGGGCCTGATAATAATAATAAAATATAATATAATAATATAATAATAATAATAATAATAATAATAATCCGGTATCATGGCAGCTGCCGCCGTCTTCCGGAAACCAAACGCCATTCCTCTCTATCCATCCATGATCTTCCTCCATTCCTCTGATATCCATAGCTGCTTGTACCCCTTCTATCCAAGTTTTCTTCGGTCTTCCTCTCTTCCTCCTTTCCATTGGGATCCATTCCATAACAATTTTTGGCAATTTTTTGCTTCTGGCATTCTTTTGACATGACCATACCACTTCAATCTTTTCTTTTCTATGATGTCTATGATGTCCGGCTCCTCCTTGTACAACCCATAATTTCCCTTATTTCTTTATTTCGTATTCGATCCATTCTAGATTTTTCCAGCTGATCTTCTTCAAACATCCATCCATGTACTTAAAATTCTTTTCATTTCCCTGGTAGGAATTTGCCAGACTTCAGCACCAATATGTTAAATGCTCTGAATTATGGTTTGATATATTTGTAATTTTCTATTTTTTGTATATATTTTGCTCCACCAACAGAGTTTAAAGCATTTATTGCTTGTTTTGCTGTGCGATTCTATTTTTAATTTATACTGTGTGTATCGCCTGAATGGTCTAATTTTGTTCCTAATAAATGCATTCAATACTAGGTTTTAGTTCTTCCCATGGTTGAAATTTATATTTTTCCATTCTTCCTCCTATACACAGGTATTTATAGTTTTCCAATAATATAATAATAATAATAAATAATAATAATAAAATAATAATAATAATAATAATAATATAATAATAATAATAATAATAAAATAATAAATTATGATAATATAACCAGTGCATAAAAACTTACATGGTCGAGGGGGCAGCCCGTGGAAAGTAACAGCCCCTGAGATTGCGCCAAAAGAAATCGAAGTAGTTTATCTTTTATTTCAGATAAATTTGTTGGTCGCGCCCTGAAACAACACGTTTTCATTAATATCAATTTAATTTTGTCTCAGAATATGAACAAATACTGAAAAACATAACACACCAGTGCTAACGCAAATCCTACTTCATGCTCCGAAAAAATTACATGGAAGTCATCGAATGATATATTAGCATCATAAATGGCTATTCTATGCGATATCCCTGTCTATGAAACTTGCAACGGACCACTGTAGGGTTCTTTATGTCAAGAAAAAATTGTACTCTTCTTATGGAGCAATTCTTTCTAGTGAAACGTGTCCTTTTATGTGAGATTCATTTATTAGTTACATTTATTTGTAATAAATAATTTGTTAAATAGTTTTGTTGTTTGCCAACACGGTCTACTTTTGAATCCTTTTCCTAAATATTACTCTGGGGTGCTGGATATTTTTAAAGGTAAATTTAGTTATTACAACACATGTAATCGGTGAAAATCAAGTTTATTTTGCGCTCAACTTACTACGTAGATACAATTAAAGCAGCACACAAATGTTTGAATCAAAGTCCGTTCCAAGGACTAGAGGGGTCTCGAAGTGTATTAACTTCGGAACAGGCAGCACGTGGCCCTCAATAACCAAGTAAGTTTGAGGAATTCCAAAACTCACAAAGTTCAATTATCACCTTCGATGGTGATCAACCAAAAGTAAAGATGGAGAATTCGTCAATAGCCAGTTGTAAGCTGGGGGAGATCCACCACCCACGAATCTCTATACAATTACTTAGTAAGGACTACCGTCCATGACGAGAGTGCCTAACAGAGCCTAACACACAATGAGAGAAAGTGTTGTAGTCATCTGCCAGACTGAGCACAATACGCAGACGTTGGCAACAGTATACAACAAAAATGCTACCAACACAACTCAGCGTTACTGTATTCAGGTGCCTACAATCGGAAGTCAGATGAACTACATCATTAGCGTAATAACCGACTGCAGGTGTCTGCTATACCGACAGAGAGAGCGACTCTTATCGCAACAGTTTAATTCACAACTTTACCAATAAAGTGCGTGCCCGGTTTTTTTAAAAGTTACCATTATGCAACGCATAAGTATCACATATTTATTTAATAAAGTTATATATAAAATTAATCTTCTCTCTCAAATATTCCCTCTTTTTACTCTTTAGTAACCTGGTGGTTTCCCGTCTAATACTACCCAATTGCTCTAAATTTACCTCATTTGGCTTGTGTAACCATTTCATTTTTCCTAGCTTTCTTTTCTTTACAATGTCGCACATTCCTCATCAAACCATTTCTTGTTTTGCCTCTTTTTTTTAAACAACCAATGCTTTCTGATGCTGACAATTTAATAGTATCTCTTATAGCCTCCCTTTCTTTATTTATATCAGTTTCTTCTTCGTTTGCCACATTGTCATCTGAAGATTCCAGTACTTCAAATCTATTAGCAATTTTGATTTGGTATTCTTGCCGCATTTCATCATTTTTCAAGTTTTTTAAATCAAATTTTACAGAATCATCTTTAGCGTTTGTTCCTCTCATAAGCGATAGCCGTTGTCTGATTTTCACTCTGACCAGATGATCTTCGTCAGGTTCATTATTATTCTACCAGTTATATTATATAGATGCGAAACATGGACTCTTACTTTAAGGGAGGAAAGAAGATTGCAAGTATTTGAGAATAAAGTACTTAGGAAAATTTTTGAACCAAAGAGAGATGAACAAACAGGTGAATGGAGAAGACTACATAACAATGAACTACATGGTCTTTACAGGAAGCCAGATATAATAAGAACAGTTAAGTCTCATAGACTGCGATAGCCAGGACATGTGGCACGAATGGGGAGTGAAAGATGTGCATGAAAATTTCTTGTAGGAAAGCCAGAGGGAAAAAGCCCAGTTGGTAGACCAACAATGAGGTGGGAGAATAACATTAATTATGATTAGAGGGAAGTAGATTATATGAGGGAATGATTGGAAAGCATTAGCTCAGGATAGGGATGTATGGAGAGGAGTGATCCGAACATAAACACACTATTGTATCCACCAGAGATCGGTGAAAAATCTGTTTTTTTATGATCATGAAAACATGCTCAATAGCTTAATTATTTTGGATTTGGCTATTAAAGGGTTTACTCCTAAACAGCTGCAGAATACAGGCCTATATAGTCTCTACAACACTCACCTGTATATCTGTATTCTGAGAGTAGCTATGGGGGTGAGTTCTCCGAGGATGTCCCCCACAGTAACGTGCGGACCCTCCGCTATCTTATCGAAACTCAGCGGCTTCCAGTTCTTGATCACAACTGAACCTTACAAAACAAAACAAAATAACAGTTTATTATTATAAATAAATTATAGTTTTAAAAAAACTAAAACAACATGCTTTATTAGAAAACCGAACTAAAAATGAAAAATAATTTAATTTCCAACACGCTTGGGATAAAATTAAAGTGGTTAAGAAAAAAAAATCATCCCCAACACATCTAGAATAAAACTAGAGTTATCAACAAAAAAAATAATTTTACCATCAAAAGCGTGCGGTGCTCTATATCAATTAATATATTTGATAATAACCAGATATTGGTAAAAGTAAAGTCTCTAAGAAGAAAACGTAAAAATAATAAAAAGCACCCTACGCTTTTGATGGTATTTTTTTGTTGTTGTAGATAACTCTAGTTTTATTCTAGATGTGTTGGAGATGATTTTTTTGTTGACCACTTTAATTTTATCCCAAGCGTGTTGGAAATTAAAATTATTTTTCATTTTTTAGTTCGGTTTTCTAATAAAGCGTGTTGTTTTTAGTTTTTTAAACTATTATTTATTTTTTTAGTTTGGTTTTCTAAAAATGTAAATATCTTTAAATTCGATACTATTGCAGTATAAGCTAAAGTAATACTCTTCTAAAAAAATCCACCGGGCCAGATTTGATGTCCTGATGATCCTGGCCGGGATCTTACAAAAAAATGTTATGAAATTATTGTATTGTCATTGGTCCTTTGCAACTATATGAAGTTTCAAGACGATCCAATGTTTTTAAGTGGGTGAAAATCATGTTGAAAGATTCCGTTACATAGATAGATACAGGTCAAGCTAATATAAAGCGTGTAAAACACACATTTTTAAAGATCAATGTTATTATAGTCATTAAATTAACGGAGGGGAATATTTCATTAATTTTTTATAAATCTAAACGCGGAAACCGTCACACTTGCATGCCGAACCCTACCTTCATATTCCTTCCAGAGATGAGTTATGTGATGTACCGAGGCCGTGTACAAAAATTACACTTGTCAACATGATTTTTGTCTCATGAGTACCAATTGTTGTACTTAATGCAGTTTTTTGTATCGTGTTTTCAAATATGTATTCGGAATTTCTCCATCACCCACAGTTTTTTTATTTCAATTTCAATTAATGATTTAAATAATTATTTTTTAATAAACATTTTTTCGTCCATTTGTCCATTGTAAAATAAAACCAAATGAGTTAACTCAGGAGATTTCAGCTATGGAAAAGAGATATCAAGGCAAATGAAATCCTAATATGCTGGCCGATTATTGTTGGACCATCAAGAGGGATGCTCCACAGGCGAAATATAGCAGAAAATCGTAATTTCTTACTTTCTAGGTGAGTCCTAATGTTCGAATATTGTGTAGTTACGAATGTAGAAAATATTAAAGTGTTTGAAATTATAAATGCCTGTCTCTAGGAAACCTTACGTGATGGAGAAAAATTGATATAATATTTGAATTTAGGACAAAAAATACTGTCAGAATCACATATTTTTCTTTCTGAGACAAAAAAAAAGTTTCTTTTTTGTTGGTCAGTGTTATGTGGGTCATGCAGAACACTCTAACTGGCACACTCTATTCAACATCATGCGCTAACAAGATATTTATTTAAAAAGTTTCCGGGAACAATTGAAAGATGAGAGCCACAGCTAACGAAAGACGGAGATGGCTTGGCCTAGAGAGTTTGGATCTTGAATACCGACCTAAATAAATTAGTTAGTTAGATAAGAGAACTTGAGATTGAAAAATAGTGTCAATAAAAACCGTATCATAGTTTGTACTTGTTTATGTTGTCTTTGATAGCAACCAATTGAGCATGAGTATGAAGCTGGTGTTACATTACAAACTGACCTTTCGCCGCTGAAGCGCTGTCCCTCGGATACCCCAGCCTGTGCAGTGCAAACATGGACAAGCTCCTGGAAGGCTGTGTTTACTGGAATGATGACGAAACTGTCTGTCTCCACGATTGGCTTCTTCTTCCAGGTTTGCATTCTAGGTTCGTCCACGCTTGACACGGCCTCCACTATGCAGTGTACTGGCAGCGACTTTCCTACAACAATAACAAATTTCAATTCATATTAATATGCAGCAGAAGGGGGCACGCCGTAGCGTAGTGGTTAAGGCACTGCCGCTACAGCGGAAAGGTCGAGGGCTCGAGTTCCCGGTGGGGTCAGGATTTTTAAACTTGACCCAAACCTTCTGGCGGCACTATGGCCCTGGGGTCGACTCAGCCTCTAACTGAAATGAGTACCAGACGCTTGTTCTGGGGTAAAAGACGGCCGTCACGCAGGGCTGACAAACCCGGCTGACACTCAAGTGCCGATTGTCAAAAAAAAGTGGGAGCCTTAACCTCCTACTACCCCAAGGGCCTCCTGAGGCCTGTAGTGGGAACACTTTACCTTATTAATATGCAGCAGGATATTCTAGGTCAGGCCTGTCAGTAAACTGCCTATGTCTTCTCGAGCCCTGATGTACTAATTACTCGGGAACCGATTTTTAGATTCTAAAAGTTAATATTGCAACATAGTTTAGTAACTAACTCACTGACTGGCTCTATCGGACCCGTAGGTTCATGGCCGCACGGACATAAGCACTCCATACATCCCCATCCTGGACTAATGTATTCCAATCATCCCCTGTAAAAAACTACTTCTCTCAAATCATGGATTATATCATTCTTCCACGTCATTCTTGGTCTACCAAATGGTCGTTTTCCCTCTGGTTTCACTACAAGAAGCTTCCATGCACCTCTTTCATCCCCTATACGTGTCACATGTCCTGCCCATCGCAGTCTACGAGACTTAACTATTCTTATTATATCTGAATTCCTATAAACCTACATATCATGTGAGCTATTTGGAATTATAATATAAAAGTATATACATTATTAAGGTATATAGTCTAATTACACTGGTCAACATGGTTTTTGTCACATGAGCACCAATAGTTGTACTTAATGCAGTTTTTTATCGTGTTTCAAATATGTATTCGGAATTTCTCCATCGCCCACAGTTTTTTATTTAAATTTCAATTAATGGATTTAAATAATTATTTTTAATAAACGTTTTTCCGTCCATTTCTCCACTGTAAAATAATACCAAATGAGTTAACTCAGGAAATTTCAGCTATGGAAAAGAGATATCAAGGCAAATGGAATCCTAATATGCTGGCCGATTATTGTTGGACCATCAAGAGGGATGCTCCACAGGCGAAATATAGCAGAAAATCGTAATTTCTTACTGTCTAGGTGAGTCTGAATGTTCGAATATTGTGTAGTTACGAATGTAGAACATATTAAAGTGTTTGAAATTATAAATGCCTTTCTCTCGGAAACCTTGCGTGATGGAGAAAAACCGATATCATATTTGAATTCCGGAAAAAAAATACTATCAGAATCACATA
This sequence comes from Diploptera punctata, assembly GCA_030220185.1. Classification (NCBI taxonomy): domain Eukaryota; kingdom Metazoa; phylum Arthropoda; class Insecta; order Blattodea; family Blaberidae; genus Diploptera; species Diploptera punctata. The sequence continues at coordinate 5,559 of JASPKZ010002634.1, read as the reverse complement.
TTTTTCTATCTGAGACAAAAAAAAGTTTATTTTTTGTTGCTCATTGTTATATACCTAAAATGAATATATTTTTTATATTATAATTCCAAATAGTAACACCTCAACAGAGTTTATAATGATCATTCTGTGGCTCACTGTTATGTAGTTTTCCCCATTCATCTGTTCAGTTCATCTCTTTTTGGCCAAAAAAAAATGTTCCTAAGAACTTTATTCTTAAATACTCATTTCTTTCCTCCCTTAAAGTAAGAGTCCATGTTTCGCACCCATATAATATAACTGGTTAGAATAATAGTTTTATATATTTTCAGCTTAACGTTTTTTGAAAGGAGTTGGGACATCAAGAGTTTCTGCAATGCATAATCTACAGTGGTAAAATTAATTTAATAAGTTTTTATATTTATTCGATCAATTTATATTTTTATAATATAAAGTTACAAAATATCATACACAGCGGAAACAGATATAAATAACAAACTAAATAAGTTTAATTATATAACAGGAACACTAAAAAGAACTTCAAAAAATAAAGCCAGGAAAGACTCTAAATGAAATTATACAAGACAATGGCAGTTCCTGTTACTACTTACGGATCCGAAACATGGACAGTGACAACACAACAATCGCCAGAATACAAGCTGCTGAAATGAGATCCTCAGACCAATAGCAGGATATCAAAGAACAGACAAAAAAACAACACAGAAATAAGACAACTAAAAGTAGAGGAATTAAACACAACAATAGTGAAATACAGAACAAACTGGAAAGAACACTGGCTAGGATGACTGAGAATAGAATACCAAAAGCAGCATACAGCTAGTGACCTCGAGTAAGAAGTTTGGGAAGACCAAAGAAAAGATGGAAATAGCAGCAATTTGGAGCCGGATCAGGCTAGTAAATAAGCCTAAACCGTGAAGAGAGAAGAAGAAGAAGAAGAAGAGAGAAAACATTTCTGAATACTTTGTGTGGATCTAGCAATATTACATTTATATTACATATCTCATTTTTAAGTTAAAAATAAACATGTGTGTGAATGTGTACAAAAACTACTGAGAATATTCCATGTAACAAAGTCTCTAAACAATGTTTAACTGAAAATATATAAACTATTTTTCAACCAGTTATATTATATGGATGCGTAACATGGACTCTTACTTTAGGGAGGAAAGGAGATTACAAGTATTTGAGAATAAATGTCATAGGATTTTTTTTAAGTATATGAATATTTTATGTATGCAGACGATCTGGTAATTATACAGAAGTCAGAGGATGATTTACAAAGAGCCATTTACATGTTGATCAATTAGGACTCTATTATAATCTCAATGTCTCAACTTCAAAAACTAAAATTATGGCTTTTCAGGGCAAAGTGCCAGTCAGAGCAAAAATAGTAATCCGATTCCGATTGAGGGTCTTTCCCCTTTCAGCGGTTTGCCCTTTTACCAGCCTGCTGCTGGCCCTTCACATCCACATGTGTCAATCACAGAGGTAGATGATCAACAGCCAGTGTAGGGGTGACATGTGGTTAGCAACGTCGAGTCCCCCAGCCGTTATAGCTGGTTCCTCAACCTGGAGCCGCTACTTATTGTAGCTACCCAATTGCCTCACGATGCTGGGTTTTCACCGGTCCCATATGGCCGAAATACCATGAGAAAATTTCTTCCCCCATGGAGACTCGAACCAGCGCAAGTCCCGTAGCTCTGCGCCAAGGCTTCCTACCTTAACTAACCGCTCGGCTACGCTATGTTTCTCACACGCGATCCTAAATCCTATCGCTCCGCCCTGATTTACGTCATTTGCAAATTTCGATCACATTACAAAAAAACATTTAAATAGAATGAAATAATAGAACAGATAGCACACTTTAACTATCTTGGTTCAGATATAACATATAGCTATGATTGGGATATACATAATAAATTTAAACCGATATCCTAAAGACTCGAAGAAGAAACTCAGCTCAAGTTTTATAAAATTAAGGCTGTTCCCTGTTCTTTTATATGGACCTGAATCTTGGGTACTTACAAAAAAGATATCTCACACATTCAAGCCAATGAAATGAAATTTTTAAGATCCATAAAAAGGATGTACACGCATGGATAGATTACACAATGAATCAATAAGAAATGAACTGGAGATATTTTCAATAGTCGATAAACTAGAAGAGCACAAATACCAATGGAAAGAACATTTACACAGAATGGACAATACAAGATTACCCAAAAAGATCAACACGTACAACCACATGGGAAAGATCTTTCGGACGGCCAAGGAAACGATGAACTTGAGACCGCAACAGGTCGCATGACCTAATCCTTGGAAAGGAAGAAGAAGAAGAAGAAGAAGTAATTGTTTTAGACCAAAGAGAAATGAACAGAGAGCCGAGTGGAGAAGAAGTATGCATTATTTTTTATAGATACGTCCTTGTTAAGGAAATGTTTTTTGTAATGTGATCGAAATTTGCAAATGACGTAAATCAGGGCGGAGCGATAGGATTTAGGATCGCGTGTGAGAACATGGCTTAGTTTCTCCTGGACATGGCTTACATAAATCTTGTTAAGGCTAAGAACAGACGAGCAGCAGCTGACCTTTATCACCTATTTATCCCGTCACCACCAACTGTCACCTCCTTCCAAACTTCCTTGTCACTACCCTCCTACGTTCTCGAGAAAAATTTAACAAGGTATATATTCTTTTTTGTGCTTAATGGGGTTCTAGAGAGTCAAATAATTTGTTTGTGGGGTCAACATTTTTGGGAGGCATTAAGGGGGTCCTGAAATAAGATTTGTCATAAGTAATGCCACGATTGATTTCCAATTTATCTAGAGAATTTGGAAATCAAGAGTGGCATTTGTTAGGACTATTTTAACGAATAAAATTAAGCTGTTTACTCACACATTCATTATTTAAATATAGTTATTTTTAAATATTTTATATTTAATGTAAACGGCGATGTGTGAAAACAATGGAGAAACGATTGGTACGCTTCATTTCCTTCCTTTGTTCATCACTCCAACCAGATCATATTATTTATTGCCAAAGAATCGCAATATTGTAAGAATACACTCTAGTGGAGAAATTTTATAACCAACATTATAGGTATTAATTAATTTCTGATGTCCTATGATGTAAATATGTCAATTATATTTTTCAGCAAACGTCCTTTCCTGGAAAATAATTCGTTAAGAAAGTGCAAAAGGTTTGTTTTTTTGGTGGTGGTATAATCCAATTGTTACAACTGTTTTTATATTATCTACCGCATGCGCTATCTGCTATGACATCATGCATATATATATATATATATATATATAATATATATATATATATATATATGGTATGATAGAAAAATTAAATGCCGGAAGCGATATTCGGAACCTGGATCTCTGAGTCTGTACCTCTAGTGTGATAATCCATTACACCACCAGGCGAATCCATTCCAAACACTTATTTTTCTTATATATATCTATATATATATAGATATATATATATATATATTATAAACCTGGTAGCAGTGTTTCTTAGAGAGTCAGTCACTGCAAAATAATGCTATGACCTATTCAGAATGTTAAAAAGGAGGCGCTTTCGTTAATATGATATGCTTCGGTTGATAAATTCTAGGCGAAACACGACAGTGATTGGTTTGTAAATAAAAAATCATTGAAATGTGATTGGTCATTGACTCCCATTTGAGTTAAATAGTCAATATAATTTTGTTTTCATGATTGATGGGGTCACAGAAGTCATAACAATGGTGGTTGATTAATGTTGGTCCCGCTGCCTCACATGAGTTTTATTACTTACTTACTCACTGGCACTATCGAACCCGTAGGTTCTTGGCCGAGCGGACATGAGCTCTCCATACATCCCTATCCTGAGCTAATGCTTTCCAATCATTCCCTGTATAATCTACTTCCCTCAAATCATACTTAATCTTATTAGCCCACCTCATTCTTGGTCTACCAACTGGGCGTTTTCCCTCCTGATTTTCCTACAAGAAGCTTCCATGCACGTCTTTCATTCCCCATACGTGTCACTTATCCTGCTGATCGCAGTCTACGAGACTTTAACTGTTCTTATTTATACCTGGCTTCCTATAAAGAACCATGTAGTTCATCGTTTAGGAGGTCTTCTCCATTCACTGTCTGTACATCTTATTAGCCAAACGAATTTATTTACGTTTATTTCTGTACAGATGTCAGCGATGGACATGTGGTTAGTATATCGCCTCCAGGCGACACACAGTAGAAACCTAGATATAATGGATGCAATTCGGTTATTTTTTCTAGTAGCTCTTTTATTTAGACTTGAGGTTCTTTTACCGAAACCGAAAATCCTCAGACAGGAACCCACGGCTTAAAGTCCCTCCAGGAGGACTTTTTCATTGCACTTTTCTATCCTAAGAATATATCGACTCCGGCCGGGGTTGAACCCTAGACCCTCTCGCTTGGATTCAAGGACATAACCACTACACCCTAGATCCGACATTGAACGTATGCAGTGAGTGTCAAATAGGCCTATATGCGGATAATTAGATAGGGTTACCGTATAGAAAGGAAATGGATTCGCCGCTAGAGAAATACAAGCTATCACACATTGAAGTGTCCATTGGTCTCCAGTCTGCCACTAAATTAACATCATTTAAGGGGACCGACTTGTGAATTTCAACTTTTTTATTTTCGTTTTCATCTGATTGTTTTGAAATTTTTTATCACACATATTATTTGCTTATAGAAGTGTTTCTTCTGTGAATTTGGTGTTTATAAGTAGAATAGTTTCAGAATTATGATTTTTTAAAACTATTTTTTTTAATTATTTTCCAAAAAATGCTCCTTAAATACAAAAAGGTTGGAAAAACACATATGAATCATGGGGTCTCACAGTAAATTTACAAAACACAGAATATCTGGCAATAAATAGCTATGAACGAGAAAATTTAATATTCGAAGAAGGAATCCAAATAAAGCAAGTGAAACAAACTAAATATTTGGGAATAATTATGGATAACATTGAAGGTATAGGCAAAGAGAACATAAAACATAGAATTGAATTGAGTGGCAAAATAATATCATCGTTAAATTCCATATGGTGGGATAAGCCATATTTGGAAAAACACAAAAAAAATATATTGGTAAAACATTGGTGGGAATCTGTTGGCAATGTACGGAAGTGAGGTATGGACAATCAATAAGTACTACAAGAATAGACTAATAGCTCTAGAAATGGATTATTTACGCAGAAGTGCCAGAAAGTCTAGATTAGAAGACAATGTCACAAATAAGGAAATTAGAAACATAATGGAGGCAGAAGAAAGCATAAATTGAAAGAATTGAGGAGAAGGAATTAAAGTGGTTAGGACATGTTTTAAGAATGGAAGATGAGCGATGGCCGAAGCAACTATATGAATGGCATCCGAACAGAAAGAAGAAAAGAGGGAGACCAAGGTTAACAATGGAAGGAAAACATGAAGACAGTAATGGCAAGCAAGAGGGCTAAAGCATCGAAGATGCCCAAGACTGTAGGCTTTGGAGGTTTGGCACGGGCAAGACGGCAGCAGCTATAAAA
>JASPKZ010002633.1:0-84354 GCA_030220185.1 Diploptera punctata | reverse complement strand
GTACGAACTATACACCGACTTCAGTACCAAATGCGTAGAAAGCAGAAGACGAAACTTGATTTTGAAAGCCTTCATAGTTTTAACCACTTTTCGAAGTTCCTTAAACAGAAGTTCAATTTAGTGAGGACGACTGTTAGTCAGGTACTTATTTTAATTCTTCTTCTTCATACTTTGTAGGATTTTCATCCTGTTTATTTCCAAAATTCACTCCTCGGAGGAAGACGTATTCACTGTGCATTCACTGTCTATCCATCTCTTGTTTTCTCCCGTCCATTGGTCTATCTTCTTTATCTCTTTTTGCAATTCGTTGTCTTCCTTCTTTCTATATGAACGTTTCAATATTTTTGTCTATCTATAAGTAAATTTGATTGTCTTGAATATGACATTTGTCCCTACTTCTGTGTTGTGTATCTTAACTAAATCACTGACACTCTCTGACCCGTAGGTTTCATGGCCCGCGCGGAGGGAAGCTCTCCAACATTCTATCCTGAGCTAATATTTTCCAATCATCCCCCGTATAATCTACTTCCCTCAAATCACAGTTAATGCTATTCTCCCACCTCATTCTTGTTTTACCAAACTGGGCGTTTTCCCTATAGTTTTCCTACAAGAAGTTCCATGCACGCCTTTCATGCCCATTCGTGGCCAACATGTCCTGCCTATCCCAGTCTACGAGACTTAACTGTCTATTTTAATATGTTTACATTTATAATAACAATATTTAGATGTTATCACAAGGAAGAGGATGTTTAACTCACAGAAAACACATTGTTTAAAAATAACGTATTTCGATTAAATGATTTGTGAGAAAGAGAACAAATAACAGTTTAGGATTTACATTCCGCCTTCCACCGTTGTCGTTCATGCATTCTCACCAAATTTATCAACAACTTTATCATTTGTTTCGTAACCTTCTCTAGCATTGAAATCACCCAGTCCAAAAATTGACTTTTTAAGAGGATCTGGCAAGAATATCAAATTTGGATAGTGTAAGAAATGGTACATTAAGAGAAAGTAATGAATGTAGAAAAGGATATTGTACAAGAGATTAAAGAAATCCAAGCAAGATGGCATGCACACATAGTGAGAAGAAGGGACACAGAAACAAACAAACAATTATTGAAATGGATACCTCCTGGAAAAGGGAAACGTGGTAGACCAAAGCCAACTTGGATAAATGGAATTCAAGACAACATGAAGAAGAGAAATATAGACAGAAGCAGACACACAAGACGGGGAAGTGTGGAAGAAAAAAATGCAAATTTTTGGTTGAAGTTCTGTGTGAAATAACAGAAGAATCCTGAAATAAAAAAAAAAAAAAAAGGATTAAAATTAAAATTCTTTATACTTCATCTCATATCCAGTCTTCTGATTGTTAATTAATTGTAATTATTCTTCAAATGTTAATTAATTATAAATGTTAATAGAATACGATATGAGTTGTGGTATACAGAATTTTAATTTAATTCATAAATTAAAATCCCACTGTGATTTTTCTTATAAAAGTTCAATATAACAGTTTTTTTAAACATTAAAGATCGTTGGTGAAATCTGGTCCTGATGTATTTAGTTTCTTTAAAAGTACAAACTAAATTTTTAAACGAGTTATCAGTTAATACATCACGATATTAGTACGTAGATTTAATTCACATTATCAATCAACATATTAATTTATAGCAATTAAAATTATAAATCACTGTTAAATATATTTAATAAATAAAAACTGTCAAAGGTTTAAATGATTTTCATAAATATTTATTTATTTAACAGTCGTAACAACCTGTTTCAACACACTGTTATCTCATCAGATGAATATCATAAATAAAAATAAATTTTCTATTTACATGTATTATTTAGAAAATGTATTTATATCCATAACATTATTTGATGAAGATAACAGTGTATTAAAACAATTGTTACGAATGTTAAATAAAATGAACATTTATGGAAATCATATCAATCTGTGACAGTTTTATTTATTATATACATTTTGGATTTTCATCAAGTTAAAAACGAATCTATTGTTCAGTGTTAATAATTTATTATACTCAATCCTCTTTATTAAGTTTTCAAAAATGTTAGATTATACTAAATTATCTGTCTTGTAACGCAGGGGCCAAGATTTGATTCCCGGTCGAAATAGACTCCTGGGTGAGGTTATGTCGGTTTTTTTTTTCCTCACCTGTAAGACAAACTGTCAGAAAGCTTAGGGTCTAAGGTCCCCGAAAATCATGGGCCATCATAATCATCATTCACCGGTTGTAGAAAGCAACGGGAAACTACCACAATATATTCCCTAAAAAGCTGAAAGTAGAATGAAATTGCTTTGATTGCGTGAAAGCCTGCCTTGAGCAGGCATCTAAAATAGCCTATAATAATAATTAAAGCTGTGTATAATTTGAGAGGAAGCAGCATCATTTGCAAATAAAGTGTCTTCATTGTTGTTGTTATTATTATTTTATCATAATAATAAAAATAATATTTATTATTATTATTATATTATTGCCAAGCTAACAAGTATTAGGCAACAGAAGAAATTGATTACTGAAAAAGATCATCGCGGAAGTCCAGATTTAAAAAAAAATCGAAACATTTTTTAAATTAGGGAAAATTATGAGAGTTGAAAAATGTATTACAGGACAATTGAAGACAATTAAGATGATATTATGGACATTTAAAGAGGATGACATATGATTAGAATTCCTAAGAAGAGTGAAAAATAGATAGGAAAATAAGTAAGGGAATGTTGGATGGACGATATGCGAACAAGTATGACATACAAAGTGGAGGATGTTCCAATACCACTATAAATGGAGAAGGCGAATTTCTTGATGGCTGGCGGAAAACCACTGTATTGTGGATAAATTCCAAAACAATAACAATAATTATAATTCATTTGAATGTTAATAGAAGACATATGAGGGAGGAATATAAGAATAATAATAATAAGGACCTCCTAATAATATAACATTATTATTATTATTATATTATTATCATTATTATTATCATTATTATTATTATTATTATTTATATTATTTTATTATTATTATATTATTATTATTATTATTATTTTATTATTCCGTGGATTGTTATCAAACATATCTTAATTTTCTCGCCATTTTTGAGAATTATTTCTTACAGTTAAACTTTTCGTAATCTGCTATAATTGTTAAAAAAAATAATTATTGTAGATTCTACATTCCGAATGTTGAAGCACCAAAGTGAAAGGGTTCATTTTCTGCAATTTTTTAGAAGCGAATACGATTATAAAGGATAAAGAGTTGGCTTACTCTCTCTGTCTTTGCAAATGTTATAATTCTCTCGCAGTAACTTTAAATCTCGTAATCTCAGGAGATTTCTAAACTTGAGGATTACTCCCACCATTTATTATTATTACGAGAGTAAAAAATGGGCAATTGTAAGGAAAGTTGTATTACTTTACAGCTATTAGTTGTGTAGCTGTGATTTAACTGCTCGGTTTGTTTAACTGGCAACTACGTTAGGAGATAAAATTATTTGTTATAAGAAGAACAAGGCTTGCGGTCCTATACAGTAATTCACACCCGCATAACTTGTGAAATTTATGAGGTGAATTTAGAAAGGAAACTGCGGGTAGAATAATACAGCCATCTTGCTGATAAAACAGCGCAAATAATGGAATTTCATGTTTGGTATAGTTTAATGATATTTCACAATTCAGTAATATTTTGTTTTATTATTAAATTCCGAAAATATGTTTTTAAAAATATTAAATAAATATTTGATCAAATAGGCTATACAGAATGCAGCATAAGTCAGTTAACCTAAAATCTCTGTATTTTAGAACATCTTATACAAAAAAAAAAAAACAACTATCTAAATAGTTCATTGTGACCTCTAGATTGTTGTTTAAGCATTTATGACATCGTTTTTAACACTGATTATATTTTTGAAAGTCTTGTATTCAAAACCCAGTTTCGACCAATTTGATTTTTTTTCTTGCAACCACGTGAAGTGGTTAACTGACTTATGCCGCACTCTGTATTCAACATCCGGATGTTGCAGAGTATTAAAATATATTTTGGGGATTCTGTGCCACCATGCCACCTACATCATTCATTTATGTGAATAACTACCTGAGAGAAATATAGCCCATATGCTGATTTTTTACAAAAAAAAAAGTATGAGAAATGCCTTAAAATGAAGTGAGAAGTTGAGCTGAAAGTAACCTAAAATTGCCATGTTTACAATGTAAAATATGTATTATTAATTGTCAGTTAATTGTAGTAACTTATTACAAAAACACGCTAACAAGAAGTGAATGTATGTTGGGTGATTCCGGGCTATGTGGCCGTGGTCCTTTACTGGTGTTCCTACCAGACGTTCTCCCTTAACTGCGGAGGGTTATCTTCAGTGGCGAGTAGCTTACTTCTAGTTGTTGTTTTTGGTCGAGCCTCCGACAGTTGAGGGAGAAAAGTCTGGTAGGAACACCAGTAAAAGACCACGGCCACATAAACCCGGAATCACTCAATATTATGATTAACGGCCGTGAAAGCCTGCATTCAACCATTAAATAAGTGAACGCTAAAACTAATCTGGTGAATAATAACTCGCCCATTTTCTCACCTCAACTTGCCCAAACTAATACTAACTTACCCAATTCCTCGCCCTAATTTGACACTAATGTAGGTGGACTCCTAGGACAGAATCACAGTAAACATGTTGACAATTGGCTTTAGCGGGAAAGTGTGTTCTCACATTTGTCAGCATAATGCTAGCAGTCTCTTGTTATCCGATCGAATATCCACAGTGGCATAGAATGGCCTATATTTTCCCTAATTTTGTAAATAACGTATCCTCATCATCACCACAATGGCTGTACAAGCCCTAAACGGGCTCTCATCATCATTTGCCTCCACTCTTCTTGATCGATAGCTTTTTCTTCCATTTACTTAAGAAATACGTCACGTTTCGTGCTTTTAGGTCACCATTCGATATTTGGTTATTCCCAGAGTTCTGGTGCTAATTGCTGGAGTAAAAAGGAACAGTGAAGAAGCGATTCTGGACAAAAGACAGGTACACTTAGCGACAAAAAGAATGGGCCGACTCTTGATTTCGAATATTTCAAGTTCTAACGCGCGATTCACAACAAGTAAACTAATAGCACAGTAGAGCTACAATGCGTTTCCCTTCTTCCTTTGCAGAGCATTTTTTCTAAACACAACAAGGAAGCTTAGCTTAGCTTAGCTCTGTGCTTAGTGGCTTGATTCGTATGCAAGGGGTTACAGGTTCGATTCCCGGTGAGGTAAGTTTTTTGATTGCTAAAATGCTTTCTATTTTATTCCGTATGTCCATTCTTAAAAAAAAGTACTATTTGGATGTATTACTATTTATATTATTAATATTATTATTTATTTATCTATCTATAAACACGTTTGCAGTGTGTAGTAAAACATCTTCCTATGCCCAAAGCTTTTTAAAATTTTTATCTTATTTTTCTTGGGTACATTTTGAGTTAATTTTGATCCCTAGGTAATTACATCATTTGATACATCTCATTATTATTATTATTATTATTATTATTATTATTATTATTATTATTATTATTATTGTCAATCATCTATGGGCTGTTATTATGTTGGATTTGACATATATAAACCAAATATTTTAATTGAAGGGTGAAACTTTTTCCTCACTAATATCTAATAAGTAAATAAACTCATAAATATATGAAGCTATATTATATTTTATTACATAAATTTATAGCATTATTATTAAAACGTAGTACTGCACACACAATTAAATTTATAGCGGTAGCTAAATGGTGTTAGAGTTTATGAGGGTAGGAATATTACTTGAGATAGTGATAGAGTGGACGTAGATTATGTGGCAGAAATTACATTTATTTTACAAAAATACAAATGAATAAAAAAAATTGTCGGAGGATTCGAACCCTGGTTTTCACATATATTTCGTCTTGTTGTAAGTAGTTTAACGATCTACGCTATTCGACCTTAGGGTACTACTTGCCTTGTTTACTTTCGTACTATGAACGAGAGTTTCAATTTGAGTAATATTGCATTTGTCCAACACTCGTAAATATCTAGAAACATGTCTCCTTCACTATTCTTTAGCTATTTAAGAGGGTTAAAACCAAATACAACGTATTTAAAACATTTAACAATGCGTTACCTCGTGAACCACAGCTATGGCTTTTCGAGCATGCGCAGTGGGCCATAACAAGAACCGTTGCAGCGGCTCATTCTTTTTATCGCTAAGTGTACATTTTCTAAAAAATGTATCTTCTTACGTGAAATATAGGCAGGGGTGTGTGATTGGACCTGAATTTCTTAATGTATTTTATACTTGCTAATACCCGGCGTGCACTGCTACGCCTAAATAAATTAATTGCATTTTTATGTTTGTGCTAAATAAGTAATAAGAACGAAAAATTATATCGTAATTGTTTTTAGATAACCCGCGATGATTACCTGGTGTTGCCCGGGAATCTATTTATCCCGATCTTCTTGGCATCAATGAGCTGAAAGACAAAAATGGTTATTGTGAGTTATGCGTAAAAGATAGGCATACGCTGTCGGGGACTTTCTGTAGATTTTTTTAGATATTCAATTCTCTGTGCATTTAATTTGGTGTATTTGTAATTTTTTAGGCAGCGTAAGCCATTTAAGCATCCAAATAGCTACTTTTTTAGTGCACTGATGCCTTTTTTTATCTGCAGCCCTATAACACGCACCGTAATATATTATATATGTTAACCCTTAAATTGACATAACACTATTTTCTCGTGTTACTTATTTAAATATGTCGGACAGCAGTTAAAACGAAATCATGTATAACTTTTATTATTAGGTGTATTGTGTAATTCAACACACAATTTAAGTAATTTCTACTAATTCTTTTCGTCTTTTTTTATTAACAATATTTTAGAAATTAAACCAATTGATGTAACTTAGTCCACCGCTGTGGTCTCGAGGTAGCGGGCTGTCTTGTCACGCAGCGGGCCCGGGTTCGATCCCCGGTCGGGACAGTTTTTCTAGGTGAGATTTTTATTGGGGTTTTTCCTCACCTGTAAGATAAATGTCAGGAAAACTTTAAGGCCCAAACGGTCCCCGAAATCATATGGCCATCATCATCATCCTCATCATTATCATCATCTTCATCCTTCACCGGTGTGGAAAGCAACGGGAAGCTACCACACCTACAATTCCCTAGTAAAACTGCAAAGCGTAGCATGAAAATGCTATGATTGCAGTGAAGGACCTGACCTGGGGCAGAATTACTATGGATGGATGGATGTAACTTATAGGATACAATGTCAATTTAAGGGTTAATTATAAATAAATCATAGACGTACACTTTTAATAAAGAATATCAGCATGTGGCTTTTTATTTATTCATAACAGAGTAGATCAGTGTAGTGGAGAGAGTGCTGCAAGGTGGAGGAAGAAATATGCTTTGACTGGACTTGCCAGAGTGAAACCACTTTAGTGTACATGGAGTTGAGATTCCTTTTAGTGTAGAACACCATTAGATTTGGGTGGGCTCGAGTCACCCTCTGGTACAGAATGTAACGAGTCTCTAGCAATTAGCAATGGGAGCGCCTTATTTGGAAGATGTGAATAGCACAGCAGGAATCAGAGTAAGCAAATTGTTTGTGCTTTCAATGCGAATGGCTTACTACTGAACTTCAGCAGACCCCCATGAAGAAGGGAGAAAACAAGACTAAAAAGAAAGAAAATAATTTTCAACAAATGGAGTACGTCAAGTAACTTTTTCACTTCATAATGAATCCCTTCCTCTCTCACACGCGTTCATATGTATTGAAACAAAGTACAAGGAAGAAGGGGTTGAAACATTGAAGACGATTTTTCACTTGCTGCCCTCTACTCATCTCCCTCTTTTTTTATGCGATGGCGTGAGTCATGTGTACGAATCTCATTCCAACCATTGATCTTTACCCATTTCCGACTGCCTATTCATTTAGATTCTTTAATCACGATATTTGAGGAGTCTGAATTGCTTTGATTCGAGTTGAAGATTGAATAAGTATACAGGAATCCAAGATGAAATTTCTATTCATAATGTTATGTTATTGATGGAAATTCAGCTCATATTAAATTTGCATTCTGATCGCAGAATTACTGTTCATTCAATAAAATGGAATTTGAATTTCTTTAAAATAATCAAATCGCATACAAGATAATTACGCAATTATACGTCTAGTTTATCACTGAACATCAGTGGCCTTCCACCGTCGCGTCGTCGGAAACAACTGTTCTTAAAAGCTTTTTTTTTAGCCTAGTTGAGAGATCGAACATCACTAGCCAAGTGTATAATTTACTACTATTTTACTATGTGACTATTTTACTTAGGCCTAAATGTAATTTTAGTAAGAATTTTATCAGTATTGATAACATTTATTTTAGGCCTATGTTAAGTGTGAGCCATCCTTAACCCCGACCGCCATCCCTAATGGGGGATTATTTATATATAATGGAAACGGACAGCTAATGACAAATGAGGGACATTTTGAGGAAGTGGCTGAATTCAAATATCTAGGATCAATAATCAATCACAAATAGGAATGAGATGCACAAAGAAATTAAACATAGGCTCAATTCTGGAAATGCGTGCTATTATGCATTGCAGAGACTCTTGATGTCCCTACTCCTTTCAAAAAACGTTAAACTGAAAATATAAAAACTATTATTCTACCAGTTATATTATATGGGTGCGAAACATGGACTCTTACTTTAAAGGAGGAAAGGAGATTACAGGTATTTGAGAATAAAGTACTTAGGGAAATTTTTGGACCAAAGAGAGATGAACAGACAGGTGAATGGAGAATACTACATAACAATGAACTACATGGTCTTTATAGGAAGTCAGATATAATAAGAACAGTTAAGTCTCGTAGACTGCGATGGGCAGGATATGTTGCACGTATGGGGAAAGAAAGACTTGCATGGAAGCTTCTTGTAGGAAAGCCAGAGGGAAAACGCTCAGTTGGTAGACCAAGAATGAGGTGGGAGAATAACATTAACTATGATTTGAGGGAAGTAGATTATATAGGAAATGATCTCAGGATAGGGATGTATGGAGAGCTTATGTCCGCGCGGCCATGAACCTACGGGTTCGATAGTGCCAGTGAGTAAGTAAGTAAATAATTAAGTAAGGGTACATGAAAATCAAAGCCAACTGAATTCACATTGTAACATCTTGATATAGTGACGTAAGTGCAATAAATATAGTGCGTCATTTTTTAAATATTCGCGATTTTTTTGCGTTATTCTCTCTTGTATTACGCATTGTTACAAGCGGCATACAATTTTAACAAACATTAAAATATTTTTTGCACGATAGTGCGTTCTGTTGTTACCTAAAGCAATGGCGATCATAATTGAAAGTTCAACTTCCTACATTTCGGGGTTGCCAACCAAAATAACTGTACTGTAATATTACATATTACAAACCTCGTGCGGGAAGTATAATCCACTTCCTTCAAATCATGATTGTTATTCTCATTTATGCATACTACGTACAATGTATATACAAAAATATATCCGAAAGGTTGTGTTAATATACATTATACGAAACAAACCACTGCATTTTAAATGAACTGGGCTTTAAATGAAACAATATAAAACAATAAATTCATACTTGCCACCATTTTATGACTGATTGGTATCACGGCCTGCCATAATCTCAACTAAAATTATTTTCGGCATTTACCGCATAAACATTGGCCATTAACGTTAGCAAATATTTCCAACAAATATGTTATTATTTTACTATTATTTATTATTTTGAAAACACTAACGCGAAAAAAAATAATGTACAACAAACGTTTGTGAAGTTTTTTTTACAGAATCTCGGAAATTAAAAACCTCCCTATCGCTCGCTTTTTAATCATATCCTCGCTTCTGTAAAAACCACTTCCCAACCTCGCATTGTAATGTACTATTTTTTAGTAAAGAACATTTTAAAAGCTAACATCTCCCGAAATTCAACCTTACTAATAATTAATCAGGATTTTTATGTAATAAAATATCCGATTGAGGGTCTTTCCACTTTTCAGCGGTTGCCCTTTTACCAGCCAGCTGCTGGCCCTTCACATCCACATGTGTCAATCACAGAGGTAGATGATCAACAACCAGTGTAGGGGTGACATGTGGTTAGCATGTCGAGTCCCCCAGCCGTTATAGCTGGTTCCTCAACCTGCAGCCGCTACTTATTGTAGCTACCCAATTGCCTCACGATGCTGGGTGGGCACCGGTCCCATACTGGCCGAAATACCATGAGAAAATGTCTTCCCCATGGAGACTCGAACCAGTGCAAGTCCCGTAGCTCTGCGCCAAGGCTTCCTACCTTAACCGCTCGGCTACGGCGCGGGACATGTAATAAAATATAAGATTTAAAATACAGATAGTATACATTATTCAACTGTTTGTGTGTGAAACCAAGATAAAAGACGGTCAGAGGTCTTACTTCTCATAATACTATTCAACCGTTTATATTAAAATGTTTTAAAATAATATAATACCTTTTTTTGTCCGTCTTCCTCAATTAACTGTTAAGTGTTTGTATGTGAAACCAAAACAAAAGGCAGCCATAAGTCTACCTTATAATCATACTATGTTTGCAATCTTTATTTTAGTACTGTACGCTACATAAAAATCCTGACTCTACTAATAATATATCTATCTAGATATAAAGTAACAAATAGGCTATAAGATTAGTGTGATTTATATTACTTTTTTATTTTTAATTTAAGACTGGCATTAATATTGTTAAATTATAATTTTTTGTACCTTGTATAGGGCCTACTACCATCGTCCTCAACTATAATGTTTCTATTTAAAATTTTCGTTGATTTCACTTTAGGCCTTTCGAAGCATGCTTCATCTTCTGGAGTTGTTGTAGTAGTATTAAATTATCTGTAGGCTATATGTCTAATAGAGGGTTTTACTCATTAGGCATTTTTTTCGAAAATATGAAATCAATGAAGAGTGAAATCAACGAAAATTTTAAATAATGACATTATAGTTGAGGAGGACGGTAGTATACAAGGTACAAAAACAATTTATAATTTAGCTAACATTGTTATAACCTCAACGGTATAAAAAACAATTATAAACTTAAAAGGTATATCATTAATATTTAAAACTAAGCGAAATGTGACCTAAGTTGTTATAGAGTTCAATTTATGTTTGTACCTGTATAATGGAATATTTCATTAATGAACAATTTAGCATGAATGAACGAAGGAAGTTCATCAATGTATTATGGTAAATGACCTTTTCTTTAGTGCCTACATTACATTTTAAGTGCCTTTCTTCTGGCTTTTTCTACCTTATAATGCCTTACATCCGTTCGCTGTTAATAAAATAAGTTTTGTAGTAATAAAATACTACACTGCATTGTAATGTAGTGCTAATAAGCTAAATCTTCTATTAATTCTTCAGTAATTTTCTTGATTTATAGGCACTTTGATATCTTATGCTTTTTCATCAAAATTAAAAGAGAAGGTGATATTTGGCATCATTATGTTTTGACGAGGTGTTCATAATATTATCTTGATGACTCTAATAAAAATGAGGCTATGAATTACATGAAACATGATATATGTGCTCATAATATAGTAGATCAGTAGAGCCAAAAAGAAATGAAATTTAAAAATAAAAATTATAATTAACTTTGCACCAGGTATTAGCGAATGAATCATCTGGGGATATAATTTTCATAATAGAAAACACTGACTCATCAATAACACAATGATCTACATGCAAAGATGAGGTTATAATCGTAAATTCTTGATGTTGATAACAATCTTAAAATTATCACTGTCTTTATATTTATTTTTTCTAGGTGTTTGAATTCAGCCACTTCTTGAAAATTTTCCTCATTTTTCATTAAGTAAGCAGTTCATTACATATTTCTATGTGTGACCATATTGATTGTATTAATATTTACTTCCTTCCCTAATTTCTTAATATGAATAATTAAAAAATATTATATTATAGAAATGTAAATAAAGATGTCTAATTCTGGATTTTAATTAACTTCAAACTTGAATCCTTATTGATTGAAGATGTGACGACAGAGCAGTTTTGCCAAAATAACAAGAAATACTGTAACCGACGATGAATCTCAATAAATTAGTTCCTATCTTAGTCTGACAACTTTAAGATCAAAGTGTTAGCCTTTAAACATTGTTAATTTTTGGTGCATTTACATTAATAACCAATGGTTTTGTTGCTTTAGATTTTATGAATATATATATATATATATATATATATATATATATATATTTAGGAGCAAATTTTATTCACAAATAATTATGTGCATTGTATTGACACCCAAATGAGCAAGTGATCGTGCTCGGGTGCAGTTTAGTTACAAAAATAATGCATATAGAATATATAGGCTACATTACACATTTTTAGTTAAAGGGAGAGGGAAAACAAAAATATAAATTGTAGCCAATTTCAAGATTTAAAATAAATCTTGGGAGATAAGAAATCTAAAAATAATTGAAGGAGAGTAAAATAAAAACAATATATAACACATTAAGACCAAACTGGAAAATGTAATTTAAATATATTAGGAAATAATATAGAACAAAACAAATTTAGGAGAAGTTTTAAAAATATAGTATAAAACGCACTCTAGCACAAAAAGAATTAATTCAAAGAAGAATAATATAAACAAAACAGTATATAATAGATAAATACAAAGCTGAATAAATTAATTAAATGCAATAGGAAATAATAATACAAACCAAAATAAGTTACTACCTATTTATTATTTTTAAATGTTAAAGTTGTTAATTTAATTGCTTTCCTAAATCTATGTTTAGTTGCTTAGCTCTGAATTGGACCTAATTAATCCATTTATAATTTTATTCCTAGTTATCTGCTGTGTTTAGGCCCGGCAGTTATATAGGATTTAGGTATATACGTATAGCAAAAAAGTAGTATTTTGCCTGGTACTGTGAAAGCTTCGATTATTCTCTTTAAATTCGTTTCTATTTTTATGAAAATAAGTAAGTATATAGGCCCATATAGCCTACTTAAAAATTTTGTTCAATATTTGGCGCCCAGCAAGCAAATTGATAAAGTATTTAATAATTCTGAGAACATAAAACAAATTACGATCACACAATCATTCGAATTTTCAAGGAATTTAAAGGAGTATATCACTAGGAACACTGCTATAAAAATACACATTTTTACCCTGTATTCTATAATAAATAAACTTTCATGTCGAATTTGTCATTTATATTAATTTCCCAAATCATTCAGTACCGTAATATTTTAGTTTTCCGGTTTCTAATTTTCTAATGGGAAATATGCTACTAGGTGATCCCATCTATTTTAAACTTTTCATCAGCGCACCAAAAGACATCTCAAGGAATCTTAAATGGAATAAGAAATATATAAGATAAATATAAATTGATTACACTAAAAATCTAAACTTCCCAGTCGATGTTAGTGCTATTTGCTAGATCGCCTATAAATTACAATATATCCTTCTGGAATTGAAAGAGCTTAACAACTACGTAGGCTTTTCAGTATATAGAAGTTTAGTTTGAACTAGGGCATATGGTGTTATTTGGACAAAGAATGGAGAAGGAAATAACAAGGTAGCCAAAGTCTAGAAGGTTTTCTGCTCGATCAAATACATTATTTTTAATAAATCTGTAAATTGGAAATTAAAACTGGAGACACTTCTCATCCGCGTCTTCCTTTTGCTACTCTATACTGTTGACAAATTTGTACAATTACGAAAAGACAACTGAAAAGTATTCAAACAAGAAATTAAATCATTAAAATAATGCCTTTAATATAAATAAATATCACGCCTTATAAATAAATATATAAACCCCGCACAGTAGTCGAGCGATTTAAGCCATCATAGCTTGGTACAAACCTATGGATGCGATGGCCTGTTGTTCCCAGTGGGACATTTTTTCTCGTGGAATTTCAGCCATTATGGGACCGTGTTCACCCAGCATCAAGGGAAATT
Source organism: Diploptera punctata (assembly GCA_030220185.1). NCBI lineage: Eukaryota > Metazoa > Arthropoda > Insecta > Blattodea > Blaberidae > Diploptera > Diploptera punctata. Next base: position 70,326 of record JASPKZ010002633.1, on the reverse strand, counting down.
TGGGTAGTTGTTACAATAATTGCAGCCCCAGGCTGAGTAGCGGGTATTCATAATCTAGATATAAAGGACAAATATAAAGCTAATGTGAAAAAAATTACTCAGCTTTCTAATGAAATACCTATGTGTATAGACTACTTATTTAAATTATAGATGAAAAAATAATTCGTATAATGAGGTAGCCATTTTAATTTGTTCACTAGATTAACTAGTAGGGCCTACTGGAAATTCGTTAAAAATGTAATGTACCAGTTTGGATATCTATTAATGCCATTCATGTGTAAGTTGACATTATCTGTTGTTGACGGCGAACAATAACAAAGACAGATGACGCACGATTCTACAAGTCGGATGTTCACATAATGAATGGGACAATAATAATGATATGAACTTTGGTACAGGTACTATATCAAGTAATGTTTTTTTATGTCTTTTTTTTTTCAAATAAAATGTTATTTGGAAAGTTTGCTGGGAAGAAATGAAACTTATCTTCAGAAGTAGAGACCATCAGATTCTATGGTCTTGTGTCATCTTTCAGCAAAATTGATCATATTGTCCTGAGACGGTACCATTCTCTGGTTTTGATGCGAAGGAATCGTCGATACTCAGCGATTTTGAAATTTCACCCACAAAATTGACCATGGATCAAAACATGTGGCAATCCAAAGGCACAATTTCAGGGGTACATGCTGTGTGATAGCAGTTCTATTCCTACCAATTCTTCAATTTTTGTCAAGGTTCTTGCAGTATGGGGCCCGATCGAATTTGAATCCACGATCCTCAAAATCTTAAGAACTTCTCCCAGTTTTAATAATAATAATAATAATAATAATAATAATAATAATAATAATAATAATAATAATAATAATAATAGCTTTATTTTACCTGGCAGAGTTAAATAAAGCTATTATTATTACTATTATTATTATTATTATTATTATTATTATTATTATTATTATTATTATTATTATTATTATCATCTTCTTCTTCCTTGCTTGTGATAGACCTAGGGGTCTGTACGTTCTCAATCCAATGTTTGAAGAGTCTGCACAAGGATCTCTTGCGGGTGGCTGGTAATTTAAGATTTGACGTGGTATTCTTGTTCGGCTCATTATTCTTACGTGAGATTTCCAGTTATTATTATTATGATTATTATATTATTATTATTATTATTATTATTATTATTATTATTATTATTATTATTATTATTATCCACACGTTAGAAGAAACAGGTCTACAACAGATCAGATTTTTAGTATAAGACAGATTTTAGAAAAGAAATGGGAATATAATGGTACTGTACATCAACTATATGTAGACTTCAAAAAAGCATATGATTCAATTAGTAGTAGTAGTAGTAGGACTTTATTAGACAAAAAGTAAGATATTTATAATATTATTTACAAATATGGGTCGCACGGGCAGTAAGCCGTACGTGCTGTTGACAGTCCGTTACAATAAAGTAATAATTGGTACTAGTGTAAAGAAAAATAAACAAAAACAGCAATAACATTACAATTACATAAAGAAAACACAATAAAAATATTACCATTAAGTAATAACACAATAGCATTATACACTAAAAACATTAACATTACAATTACATAAAGAAACACAAATAATATTACAATTAAGTAATAACACAATAGCATTATACACTAAAAACATTAACATTACAATTACATAAAGAAAACACATTAATATTACAATTAAATAATAACACAACAGCATTATACACTAATTAATTTATATATAATTGTTAATAATTAATGGTATTGCATTTTGATAACATATATTTATTCATGAATGAGTGTTGTCCTTATTTTTCGCGTTTTGTCCAGAAATTTACCGAGGTTTATCCAATTTTCTGGATTTACCAATAACTCGTAGCATGCCAATCTTTCCCGATTTGAATTTAGAAATCTTTCCGGTAATAACTGACGTCTCCAATATTCTAAATCATTACATTTTCCTAATATATGTATCTCATCTTCAAAGTTCCCGCACATTGGACATATTCGCATATCGTGATCGTCGCTAATTTTTAGAAATTTCCATGCCCCAAGCCTAAACCAAGCAAGCCCTGATCTCTCCTTAAATCCTAGGTTGAGTATATACGATTCTTTTCCCCAGACGTGTTTTAGGTCTCTTTGTAAACACAGTGAGCGTTTTCCTGTACATTCGGCGAAGGTATCTTGTTGGTTTACATCTAAGTACCTCCTCCTTATTTTTCTCCACACGTTCTTGCGATTTTCAGTCCCTTTTTCCCATATCCAGCCCATCCCAATCTTTTGGAGTTCTCTCCTAACCTCGTCTGCCCAAAATTTAACATCTATGTTTTTAATTTGGTGGTCGTAACAAATTGCTCTAAGCATTGTTTGTTCACCTTGGATTACTCGCAACCAGTATTTGAATACACGAATTTTACAGTTAATGTCGTCCTGGAATGACCCGAATTCATATAGAATTCCACAGTTAGAAACGGCCTTACTAAGTCCTGTAATATACTTTAGAAAATGCGTATATACCTTATTTAGTATTTCCGTTCTTTGGAAACCCCAAATCTCACTACTATAGTGCATGACTGGCCTGACCATCGCTCCATACATTTTTTCTAATGTGCTGACTGGAATATCAGGCACTCGACCCAGAATACCGAGTGCACTGTTAAGTTGTCCCCTCCCTTTAAATAATGCTATATCAATGTGTTTTTTTCCACTTTCCGTTCATTTTCAACGTCGTACCAAGATATTCGAAAATGTTTCACGTTTTGAAGAACTTGATCTCTGTATTTCCATTCCTCTGTTCTACCATAAACCGTCCCATTTTTAAAGGTCATTGTTTTTGTCTTACTAGCATTTACAGTCAATCCCCAATTCCTACAGTATATTTCCAGTAGGTCAAGACCTCTTTGCAATCCCTTGATTGTCTTGGAACAGATAATTAAATCATCTGCATACAACAGGACTGGGATTTTAACATTTCCTATCTCCGGAGCCTCAATTTCTCCTTCTAGCATTACGTCTACAATATCATCAACGAATAGATTAAATAGCATTGGTGATAAAATGCAACCTTGTCTCACTCCCCGATTGGCTTCACTGCTCTCTGTAATGTGCCCTTGGTCTACTTTTATACAAAATTTAACATATTTATAAATTGACATGATTCAATTAAGAGGGAGAAGTTATATAGTATCCTGCTGGAGTTCGGAATTCCTAAAAAGTAGTTAGACTTATACGAATGTGTCTAAATGGCTCAAAGAGTAGGGTGCGTGTAGGCAAACAGTTTTCAGACACTTTTGAAATCCAGAATGGGTTGAAGCAAGGAGATGCACTATCTCCTCTACTATTTAATTTTGTACTAGAGCATGCCATTAACTCTTTAGAGAATGAGGAAGGCTTACAACTGAATGGTATTAATAAGCTATTAGTTTATGCTGATGATGTAGTACTACTGGCCGATAGCGAGGAGATACTAAAGGCCAACACGCACACACTATTGAGTAACACTAAGAAATTGGGACTGGAAGTAAATATCAGTAAAACTAAATATATGGTCACACGTAGAAATTCAGTATATAATGGAAATGGACAGCTAATGACAAATGAGGGAAATTTTGAGGAAGTGGCTGAATTCAAATACCTTGGAACAATAATCACAAATAGGAATGAGATGCACAAAGAAATTAAACATAGGCTCAATTCTGGAAATACATGCTATTATGCATTGCAGAGACTTTTGATGTCCCAACTCCTTTCAAGAAACGTTAAGCTGAAAATATATAAAACTATTATTCTGCCAGTTATATTATATGGGTGCGAAACATGGACTCTTACTTTAAGGGAGGAAAGGAGATTACGAGTATTTGAGAATAAAGTTCTTAGGAAAATTTTTGGACCAAAGAGAGATGAACAGACAGTGAATGGAGAAGACTACATTAACAATGAACTACATGGTCTTTATAGGAAGCCAGATATAATAAGAACAGTCAAGTCTCGTAGACTGCGATGGGCAGGACATGTTGCACGTATGGGGAATGAAAGACGTGCATGGAAGCTTCTTGTAGGAAAGCCAGAGGGAAAACGCCCAGTTGGTAGACCAAGAATGAGGTGGGAGAACAACATTGACTATGATTTGAAGGAAGTAGATTATACAGGGAATGATTGTAAAGCATTAGCTCAGGATAGGGATGTATGGGGAGCTTATGTCCGCGCGACCATGAACCTACGGGTTCGATAGTGCCAGTGAGTAAGTAAGTATCCACACGTTTGGAACAAACAACTTTAAAATTCCACTAGACACACAATATTGCATTCAAATCGACATTACTTATGAGACAACCTAACAATTTAAGCATATTCGCGTGTAGTTTAAGTGCTCTTTGTTAACAAAGTAATTTCGAGTGCTGATGATCACTCTGTATGCTGCGCCACTGTAATTATCACGTGTATGATATGCATTAGGACATGATGTGATAATGTAATGATTATAGAGGTCCGGATATCGATTTCCACGAGATTTAATGCAGGTGCAGCGTGCTGTGCTGACACCAGGTGCAGTACAAATTATGCACCAGGTGATGTAAGATGTTCATCCCATGTTATACACAAGTTTTCTTATTTACACTTTGTGCAAGATAATAGATTGGCTCAGATTACATATATACTGTTATGGAAATAGAATCAAAGTTATAAAAAATAAACTTTAATACCATAATGAGATTAATGATGTATGGTGCAGAAACACGGGGATTAAAAAATGAACAATAAGGAACTTAAATTCAGCAGACATGATTTTTGGAGGCATTCTGACGGAATTTATAGAAGTGCAAAAATAGGAAACTTTGATTAAATTAGTATTCATTTGTATATGTAAGCAAAATAATGAGAAGATACTAAGAGACAAAACGCACACTCTATCGAGTAATACTAAGAAATTGGGGCTGGAAATAAGCATCAATAAAACTAAATATACGTTCACACGTAGAAATGCGTTATATAATGGAAATGGACTGCTAATGACAAATGAAGGAAATTTTGAAGAAGCGGTTGATTCCAAGTATATAGGAATAATAATTACAAATAGGAATGTGATGCACAAAGAAATTAAACATAGGCTCTATTCTGGGAATGCATCCTAACTCCTTTCAAAAAATGTTAAACTAAAAATGTATATAACAGGTATTCTCCCAGTTATATTGTATGGATACGAAACATGGACTCTTACTTTAAGGGAGGAAAGGAGATTACGAGTATTTGAGAATAAAGTTCTAAGGAAAAATATTGGGTCAAAAATGAGATGAACAGACAGGTGAATGGAGAAATTGCATAATATTGAGCTATATGATATGTATAGGAATTCAAATATAATGACAGTTAAGTCTCGTAGACTGCGATGGGGAGACATGTGGCACGTATGGGGAATGAAATATGTGTATGGAAGCTTCTTGTAGGAAAACCAGAGGGCAAACGCCCAGTTGGTAGACCAAGACTGAGGCGAGAGAATAATATTATCCACGATTTGAGAGAAGTAGATTATACAGTGGATGACTGGAAAACATTAGCTTAGGATAGAGAAGTATGGAGAGCTTATGTCCACGGGGCCATGAACTACGGGTTCTATAGAGCCAGTGAGATAGTTAATTATACGTAAGCAACATTTACCGAATAAGAAAATGTGTGTTTTAAACACATCACACAATGCATTGAAAAGGTTTTATGATTTAATCTGCAGTTTCATGTGTAACTCTGAAATTACGCATTTAGATGCGCTTTGTCAGCGCTCGTTTAGCTGTATGTATGAATAAACTGACCCAGAAAGCTATTAAGGTACTGTAAACTTAAGTACTATTATGAATGATATAGTAGTAACAGTATATAACGTTCTGTCGCGAGTCATTAAATTCATTCTGCCATGCGACACAATGGATAATAACCGAGAAAACTTCAAAGCCGAAATGACGCCAGTATAAACTTAGCGTTTACCGTATCATTGCGATTCTGTAAAAAAAATATTCTTTATCTAACTTCAGTTTAACTTCTCACCTTATAGGAACTTTTTTATGTGCCACATGCCATCCAGGTCTTACAATCGAACAGTCTTCGAGAGAGGGATTTTAAACTGTGGATCACATATACGTTCTTGACCACACAAGGACATTGGAGGGCCTCCCCGAGTAAGTGATCAGCTCAATGTCAGGGTCTCCTCCGAGACAACACAACATTAAGACGAAACCTACCAATCACACACAAACATTTGAACTAAACATGGCGAATATTATAATGACGTATATGATGATGGCGAGATGATGTTCGGGAACTGTTTGTTCTTTAAAGTTTCCTTATATTTGTCTTACAGAAGAGGAAAAATTGCGAAAAGGAACCACCACTCAGGTAACTTTTCCCGACCGGGGATCGAAATGGGCCTCCTGCATACGAGGCAGCCACGCTACCCTGAGACTACAGCGGTGGACCTCTAAAAAAAGTATCCATTAAAAATGTATATATATATATATCCTTACCTCGTGATCAACTCAGGGTCGGATCGAGCAATGAGATGAGGCCCCAATATTTATAGACCAGGTTGCCGGCAGACCACTCCTGACGCACCGTCGCAGGGGCGGATGAATGGAATCAAACGGAATGGATGAGATGAGTTGGAGAAATGGTGGAATGACATTTGAGGCAGGGGAAACGGGAGGAACCTCTAGAAAACCTGTCCAAGCTCCGTTTCGTCCACCGCGAATCCCACATGGAGTGACCAAGACTGGATCTCGGGACTTCAGCTGTGAGAGGCGAGCGTCTAAACCGCTTGCACCACGGAACCGCGTGTTAAAAAACTTTAGAAACTATTATTATTATTATTATTATTATTATTATTATTATTATTATTATTATTATTATTATTATTATTATTATTATTATTATTATTTTAGGAATATTCCACAATACAGTGTTTTCTCCTTCATCCCAAAGTGATTTGTCGCCAGAGGATCCTATCAAAAGCATCTCTTCCCTCACATCTCCAGCTTCCATACTTCTCCTCACTCCATCTATCCAACGTTCTCTAGGTCTGCCTCTTCCATTTATTCCATCAGCTTTCCAATTAAGGATCTTCTTTGGTATTCTCTCTTCTTCCATTCTTATGAGATGTCCTTAGCGTTTCAAACGCTTTTCTTCTATTTTTTCTAATGTTTTTTTTTAACTTGCATAATTTCATTTATTATTATTATTATTATTATTATTATTATTATTATTATTATTATTAAAGTAGTAGAAGTGATCATATCAACAACAATAATAATCACATAAACAGAACCGCCACTTAATATATTCACTTTAAGACTAATGATTATGCTACCTTTGCACGGTCAATATACCGCGGCCATTTAATTAAATCATAGGGCAGGCAATACTTCATACTATACCATGAAGCGATGTTTTTGATAAACAGGCGAATAAATCTTTGCCTAATTCCTAAAAATAACCCAATGGTAAAGTAAACCAGAATTGAAGTCAGTATAAATTTAGATTTATTTTAAATGATTTTAAAAGCCGGCAGTCCATGATTTGCACATTATATAGCTCAGGCCTGGGCATCTAGATACTCAATGTGAGCTCGTCTCTCTTTGTGTACAGTTTTCAATCATTTAGTTGCAAACATAAACGGCATTAAGTATGATTAGTACAGTGCATTTTACGTCACCACTACACTTCTACTACAGAATATGCATTTTGGAATAGGCCTGCACAGCACTGAACTTGTTTGTATATTCTCTTATCTGTAGACAGTGCGGCAATTGTCTGCGTGAGAAAACCGGCGCTCTGAGAGTACATAAACCCCTGGTATAGCCTGGCAGCGAACAAAATACAGTGCTAATACATTCTTGTCTTGACTGTATATATCTCGGTATCCTCCTCTATGCCCCTCTTTTTTTCAACCAGTCAGCGCCAATGCCCACATCACTTGACCTGGAGCTGCTATAACCAGCAAAACAATATTACACAATAATGAATAAAATATGATGATGCAGTTTAACACCTCCAAGCTTACAACTGGAGGCAGAATACCATATCCCAGTTACTAGTACTTTTTATCATCATACAATATAAATATCGAGCTTTGACTGATTATGAATGATACGGTAAGCTATTTAGTGAATTTCTAATATGGCAGCTCTTCGGCTGTATATGAGTGAAATATTTTCGAATATTCGGGAACGGATTAATGATATTGCTGAATAGGCCATACATCCTTCGCTCTAATTGTATATAACTGTTTGTCATTAATTGGTGTTTTAGACACGTTTTTATAAACTGTTGTGTGTTTTATTGTATATTTTAATAAACAGTGATTGTATATATAATTATATATTTGGAAAGTCTCGTCTGTCCTGTATCATCCTTCGTTCGTTCCCATATCTCGCGTCAGAAATTCACCCCCCCTCTCCCACTTAAAGCTCTCACACTCTTCACACGTTATAAACTAAATCACGTGTTCACGGGGAAATCCCAGGACAAAGTGAAATTCCCTCATACAATTCTAGCGCATGAGCAGCACAACTGCATTTTGTTCGCTGCCAAGCTACAGTTGACCAAACAGTAAATAAATTATTATTTAGTTTAGAATTGTCACACATTTTGATTGCTTTTGTGGCAAAGTTACAGGACGCACGCTTCAGTTTCCCGTGTATTATTCGCCCTAGTTAAATCTGCACGTGGGAAACATTCCAGGAATGTGTTGTCGATTCTCTTCCTTTTCTTACTATGTTGCCACTTCCTGTCCCCTGTATTGTGTTGTATGGAAGGGGAGTACTGGCAAAAATTGTGTTTTTTAAATGATCCGATACCTTCAGTAGCCTTAACCAAATTAATAATTCAGCAACCATGTTACTACTGATGTGAGTAATGAGCTGCCCTTGCTTTCCTTTCCTCATTATTTGTTGCAAATTCCCGCCTCCTGTGTTGTGTGTGTTGTGAGGCTGTTAATAGAGACATGACAAACACTGTGGTTTTAAATTTTCCGAAACCTTCAGCTGTCGTCGATTAATGACTAATTTAACAACAATGTAAGGATTTTTCACGTGTGTGTTACGGATTCTCCCTTACAGAGCGAAATACTTTGGCGACACTAGCGCTAACTCACTTCCCTTTTGACTGTGCATACTTAACTTGGGAGAGTAATACTGTATATAAAAGTTCGTTAATCTTCAACTAAAATATTTATATTTTAGTGTTTATAAAAACTAAAAACCTGATAATCTTTTAGTTTCTTTTTCATAGCAAACTTAAAAGCGAGGAAGGGCGTGCAGCACGATATTCATCGTCTATACGTCACTTTTCTAGCCAGAAGGCTATTACCTGTTTGATTAATACGACCCCTTTAATAAAGTTGTTAAAGTGTCGGAGTTTTTCTTTTCAAGAGGAGTCGTGCTGAGAGTTTTGGCATAGTAAATCATTATGTGTGATATCTTTACATTGTTAACATTATTTATTCCAAATTTAAAGTAAGTTATTGCTGAAATCAACTTTTCTTAAACGTGGTACAGTACAATCATGAATCTTCTTAATATCCATAATATTCAATGTTATTTTGATATATTCTATACAAATCTGTTAGGACTGTGTACTATAGGCATATTAATTTCAATGTGGAGAATGGTGTAATTTTTCTTTTTCACCTGCTCTTCTTTCTTCTTTGTCTTCTTTTTCTTCTTCCTAATCTAGGATTGAGCCCAGGATCCGTTCCTAGACCAAATTCTGTATTGGTCTGTCTATACACTTTTACTTCTGAAGACACGTTTTCCAATTGGCTTTAGAGGTCGGCAGTGTCTGGGTATTTACTAAAATGAATCCGATGTACAACAGGCGAAAACGAAAGTGGACGCTGTCTTCATTCATTCGAATATTTTCGCTACTACTCTCCGAGTATTATTATTTATACCTTATTAGCATCTTTACCATTATTGGTCGGAATTATATTATTTATATGATAATAATTAAACTTTTTGGAATATTACATGTAATTGTATCTCGGTCTGCAGTATCCTGGTATCATATATAATAATAATAATAATAATAATAATAATAATAATAATAATAATAATAATAATAATAATAACAAAAATTATGGCATTTCAAGGTGTAGATCCTGTCAGAAGTAAAATTGTACCTGGACAATAAAATTTTGGAGCAGGTGAATAATTTTACATATCTAGGATGCAATATCTCATATGAAGAAGAAAAGGATGTAAATGCAAAATATCTAAATTTTTAAGAATTTTAAGGGTTAATAAATTCTATCTTCAAGCCACAGTTAGTCCAAAGCATTCAAGACTGAAAGTGTATAAAACACTGGCTCTTCCAACTCTTTTGTATGGTAGCGAAGTATGGACGTTGAAACAGAAGGATATACAGAGACTTAGATCTGCTGAATGAGATATCTTCGGAGGACTGCAGGATACACACTACTAGATCACAAAAAAAAATGAAGACATCTTAGAAAATTACACATGAAATCTTTAGAAAACAAAATTTCGATTATAAGTCAAGATGGATACAACATGTTCATCGAATGGAAGATCACAGAATACCCAAACTAATGTTAAGATACAACCTGCAGGAAGAAGAAGACCAGGACGTCCACTCAAAAGACTTCTGGATGGTGTTTCTCTTCTTGAGGCCGAAACAGGTCAACAAATGGCCTAATTCGTGAATGTACTATGATGATGATGATAATAATAATAATAATAATAATAATAATAATAATAATAATAATAATAATAATAATAATGTTGTTTTATTTATACTGGCAGAGTTAAGGCCATAAGGCCTTCTCTACCACTCAACCAGCACAAATACAAATAAATATTTGACAAATATATCTAGGAGAGACAACTCCGAAATAAAACGGGGCAGGCAGAGCTCTGGAGCTGGATGAAGGTAATCGGTCTAGGGAGGAAACCCCGAATAATAAACCCGCCATGAAAACGGGCAAGCAACCCACTTCAAGGTGTATCTTATACATTGCTCGCAGTCCCAAGAATCAAGTCTCGGATGAAAGACGGAAACAAAATACGACAAACGCTAGGAAAATGTCTACGATTTGGAAAAAGAAACTATTCAGGAGAAAATATTATTTGATAAAATACACAACACAGAAATGAGGGACAAGTGTCATATTCAAGATATAACCAAATGTATTATAGATAGACGAAAATATTGGAAGGGTCATATAGAAAGAATGGAAGAAAACCGACTTGCAAAAAGAGCTAAAGAAGACAGACCAATGGACGGGAGAAGAACAAGAGGAAGACCAGCCAAGAGATGGATAGATAGTGAATGCACATCCGAGGAGTGATTTTGGAAATAAGCAGGATGAAAATCCTACAAATTAAGTTTAAGAAGAAGAAGTAGACTATACTGATTGTAAACAGTTAAAGATACATTAAATGTAGCAAAGTAAATTTCATGTACAAACAACATTTTATACGATAATAACAATGATAATAATGCTTACGATAATAATAATAAAATAATAATAATAATAATAATAGTAATGATATAATAATAATATAAATATGATAAATTATACGAGAAACACCAATTAATATATATATATATATATATATATATATATATATATATATACCTGGGTAATAATGAAGTCGAGGTTAGAGCAAATATCATAGTTATACTATAAAAGTAATGAATGTTAGTTTTGAAGCTTAGTGGTAAACTTGTGGACTGACATTCATGAGGTTGTGCGTTTGATCTCGATCAAATGTTTTCTCTTTAACTTATTAACTGTTATTAACTGCTGTTGTTATTACTGTTAATATACTGATACTGTAGTTCTCAATGTTGCCCCCACCCGGAGACATTTTTAACTCCAGAATTAATATCATTGCGAAGTGCAATCAAGGGATTTCTTATGTAGGTCTTTTGGCATTACTCAGGGTGCACCTGACTTACACCCCATTTTTTTTATTTTGTTACATTATAATTTCAACCCGTGTTTTACCATGGGCATATCACGGGATATTTACAGTTATTTACATACATTTACATTTTGTTTTGCTGTAGTTTGATTGTTCATGAGTTTATTCTTGAAGTGAGCGGAAGATGTTGGTGATGAAGTTCGTCACTGTGACGGTGTTGATGTGGAGCTGTAGTATCTGAGGTAGTGTTTGGGTTGTTAGAACAGGAGGCCGGTCTCTTGAGTATAGTGAACATTCTGTCAGAAGATGTATTGCTGTCTGTGGTGGACTTTCGGGGCAGTTGCATAGGGGAGATGGTGACTTTTTGATCCTGTGAAGATATGTACGGAAGCGTCCGTGGTTGGTTAGGAATTGTGTATGGATGAAGTTTGGCCATAGAAATACAGAGAGCCGGTGGTGAATAGAGGGAATGAACTGTTTGGTGTGAAATGATACCTCGGAGTTGGTATATGTTGCATTCCATATGTTGATGTAATAGTTTAGCAGAAGTTGCTTGGCTCGAGAAACAGGGATGGTGTTATAGGTTACAGTATTTTTATAGCTGGCAGCTATTTTTGCTAGATAATCGGCTCGTTCGTTACCTCTGATTCCTGTATGTCCTCTGACCCAGTTTAGTGAGACTTGAGTTGTCTTCTTCAGAGTGATAATTTTCTTTCTGGTGTTGACTGCTATTGGTTGTGTAGTTCTTTTGTTAGAGATGGCCAGAAGTGCTGCTTGCGAGTCCACGTGTATTGCATAGGAAGTGTTTACATTACGTTGTTGTTGGATCCAGTCCACTGCCATTTGGATGCCTATAAGTTCTGCTTGAAATATAGAGCATTCGTTGTCCAGTCTACGTGACTCGGTGTAAATTTCTTTTGAATTTTCTTCTACGACTAATCCAGCTCCGACGTGGTTTTCCGTTTTTGATCCATCTGTGAAGATCTGTATGTTGGCTGGGATAACTGTACCTCTGTAATCTATTGTTATGATGTTGTCTTTCGGATGGATTCCTCCATATCTAGTTAATACTTCAGTCTTCTTAAGTTTGGGCAGGACTGCATTAGTGGGCAAGCCTCTACTAGCGGCTTTTATGTCTTTGCTCAGATGTAGGGCTAGCTCTATTGGCATTGTCCCTGCTATTGCTTGCAGAGCTACGTTGGAGACTGTTTTGTACGCTTTGGTCGCGAAAATTAGGAAAGATCTTTGGATCTGCATTAATTTGATATTAGCTCTTCTGGATAATGATTGGCTCCAGGCCTCCGCCGCATAACTGATGACTGGGAGGATGGCATGATTATAAATCGTGAGAAGGTGGTGGTAAGAGATTCCCCAAGATGATTTGGAACATCGAATTAGGTTATTTCGAAGCTTCAGTAATTTGTTTTCTAGGAATTGAGTGTGGGGAAACCAATCCATCTTGCAGTCAAGCATAACTCCCAAGTATTTCATTCTTGAGACAACATTTATACCCCACTTTATGACTGTCGGATGAGTACTGTATTCTGTTCTTTTCCGGATGTACATTGGCATAAGTGCTGTTTTATCCTGTGCTATTTCTAATTTTTGTGTTTTATACCAGTCCTCTATGTTTTGGAGTGCAGTTTGAAGAGTGTCGAGGATGTGCGAATGTGAGAGTCCTTTCAGCATGATCATTATGTCGTCGGCATATATTACAATATCTAGGTCTTTTATGTTAGAAAGTTGTTCAATTAAACCACTGATGATGATGTTCCAGAGGGTGGGACCAGCAACCGATCCTTGTGGGCATCCTTTGGTGACTTGTTTGGAGATGGTCACGTTGCCTAGTTTATAGGAGGCGGTGCGATTTCGAAGGCTTACACCCCATTACGAAGTTTAACGGGTCATTACCTGCCACCAGAACATCTACACCGACTTGACATATTCTCATCACGAAGTTGTGATATGTGTAGCGGCAGTGGCATTGCATATATTAGGACAATATGATACTATGTACTGCTTTTTAAAAACCGCCGATTTAAATCGGATGGTAAATTTTATTGGAAAGTACGCCGACAAATGACTTTGCTCCAAATATCATGGCATTAAATTAAATACCGGCAAATAAATAATTACATATTATGACGCCCACCTCTGTGGTCTAGGTGTAGCGTCCCCGTTTCATACGCAGCGGACCTGGGTTCGATGCCCCATAGGGAAAAGTTTCCTATGTGTTGTTTCGTTTTCGGGGTTAACTCTCACCTGTAAGACAAATGAATCCTTGAGTATTAAAATGGGTCATGTCCATCATGTTATATTTCGAAAACACAGAATTTGTTTGTAATTACTGGTTTAAATAATGTATTATAAATAGTAATACAAAGAACAAATATTTTATTTGTTTTAATAGATATTTGGAAACACTAGAGAAATACAATTATAAACACAAATATGCTCTTTGAGCTATAAGTAAATGTGCTCATTTGTAAATACACAAAAGTGGACATGGTCCGCTTTAATACTCATGGACTCAAATGTTAGGAAACTTTAAGGACCAAACAGTCCCCAAACATTATCTGGCTATCATAATCATTGATAGTATTAATGTGTGTGTGAGTGGAGCGTTTCTTCGTTATGTTGTATTGTTTCGGAGGGGGCCCTGACAGTGAGCTGGTGACTCATTTGGGGAGACTCTCCCCGAAAAAAAAAAGAAAAAGTTAAAATCCTTCTCCCGAAACGTGCATTAAGTTCAAGGGTTAAACTGGATTGATGGAATGGAATAGAATAGAATAACTTATGACTCAAATTTCCTGGTATTAGCGTTACAGTTGAGGGAAACTCTGAGAAACCTCACCGGGAATCGTACTCGGTTCTGCTGCGTCAGATGAAAAGATATAACTCATTAAAATTTTAAGTAGCATAAAAACTAGAAAAAACGCATAGACTATGCATAAATATGTACATAACAGCATCTATGTAGACCTGTCTATATTCGTAAATTCGCTGAACTATAAATGTGCGAACACAGTAATTATTCTAATTAGAGTTGAGATAGACCTGGAGCTTATTTACGCATCGCATAGCACGACACTTTTTGCTTTAATAGCACCGCCACACGCTGCAGTAAAAGAAGAGAGGAAATGCAATTTAAGTTCTTCATTATATGAAAATTAGATAGTAATAAACATTAATTAAATGTATCATTTCAGCAATTATATTTGTTTCTATTACGGTAGCAACTGTCTATATTATCATTGTAATATCAAAGGTACCAATCTTTAAAACGGTAAATTAATTAGCTAGCTGAATGGGCAAAATAAGGAATGGTTTAATGAGGACATCTGAGCGGCTTAAGGCATATTACTTTTGCAGAACTATGATAATTATAGCCAAGTTCTGGTAACTGTAGCCGTCTTGGTGAGTCCTAAGGCATGTGGCAGGAGGGAACATTGCCGAGTGGGGGAGGGAAATAGTAGCCATGCAAAAAATAGTTTCTTATTAATAATAATAATAATAATAATAATAATAATAATAATAATAATAATAATAAATTTTGAACAGAAAAAAATATATCGAAAATATAGCGAAAAAAGATTGCAAAAATTATAAGAAAAGTTTTAGGTCCATAAGTCATAGGTGAAGCATTTAGACTCAGAAGTAAAAGGAAATAAAAATATAGTGATATTAGAAAACGAAGGTTAAAATGTTATGGTCATATTAAACGAATGAACTCAAATAGGCTTACAAAACAGATAATTGAATTCTACGAAAACAGAAGTAAAGCTCCAGTGGATACTATGAAGTGGATTGATGAAGTCAAAAAGGACTTAAAATTGGCAGGATTTACTATAGAAGATATCCCAAACAGAGATGTATTTAGAATTAAGGTGAATAAGTGGCAAGTTGACCAAGAGGAAAAACCGAAGAAAAAAACTGGAACAACTTGGACAGATGATAGAAAACAAGCTCATAGCAAAAAAATGAAAGAAATTTGGGCTCAAAGTAAACGCCTCTAAGTACTTTGCGTAGTCCTACATGGGCTCATGCCCAATAAAAAATAAAATTGTAATAAAAACAGCCCTATTCTATAATGAACATTCCAAACATATGAGAAAAATAAGTCACTAACACACATCTAGTAGATAAAATTCAACCATTATGTTTTTAAAAACTGAATGTAGTTGCTGGCAGTACCCGGAACTCACCCACCCCTCTTACCGCACCCATACATCGCAGACCCCTCAAATGCGGCTACAGAAGCCGGAACTGGACTATAAGTTACGTTAGTAAGAATTCTCCATGGAGGAAGACATTTTCTCATGGAATTTTGGCCAGTATGAGAAATATGGACTCGTGGACTCTTACTTTAAAGGAGGAGGAAATATTACGAATATTTAAGAATAAAGCTCTGAACCAAAGAAAGACGAACAGACAGGTGAATAGGAAAGACTACATAACAGTGAGCTACATGATCTTTATAGCTAACCAGATATAATAAGAACAGTTAAGTCTCGTAGAATGTGATGAGCAAGAGATGTGGCAGGAATGGGGAATAAAATAGGGGCATGGGAACTTCTAGTAGAAAAACCAAAGGTAAAACTTTTAGTTGGTAGACCAAGAATGAGGTTGAGGATAACATTAATCATGATTATACAGGGGATGATTCATTAACTCAGGATATGGAGGTGTGGAGAGCTTATGTCCGCGCAGTTATGAACCTAAGGTGCCAGCGAGATAGTTAGTTATGGAACTAGTGCTCACCCATCATCCTGAGGAATTTGGGTAGCTATAATCAGTAGCGGCTCCTGGTTAAGAAAACAAACTAACAACTGGTGAACACTACATGCTAACCGTGTATCACTCATGTACTGGTTGGATAATCGTCTACCTCTGTGATTATCACATGTGGATGTTAGGCCAGCATCCTACTGGTAGGCCGAGGGCCATCTAGGCTTGTTATGTCTTGGAGCTGGAGTTTTTGTTGACTTTGTAGTAGTGAAATAAAGTTGGGTAAAAGTGAATTTGTTGCATGTACCAATTGAAGTAATTTCAGAATATTTGAGCAAAATCAAATGGAAAGCCACCCAGGTTTATAAGAAGTAAACAAAAGGAGTATTAGAGAGATAGAAATATATATATATAGATAGATAGATAGATAGATAGATAGATAGATAGATAGATAGATAGATAGATAGATAGATAGATAGATAGATAGATAGATAGATAGATAGATTGATAGATAGATAGATAGATAGATAGATAGATAGATAGATAGATAGATAGATAGATAGATAGATAGATAGATAGATAGATAGATAGATAGATAGATAGATAGATAGATAGAGCGTTATTAATGATCTTGAAATTAACGTCGGAAATAAATAAAATCAGAAAATTATATCAGATAATTAGGTTAGAAAGGAAAGAATATCAAGGTAGAACTAATATAATCTAATATATAAACATTGTTTGCTTGTTTCTTTTTATGTTTGTTTGTTGGTTTGTTTGTTCATATTCTATGCGCGGCCATACCTTAGATCCGATTTTGATTTTTTTTTTGCAAAATGTTCAGGAGATTCCAGGGATGAACATAGGCTATAAGAGAGTTGTGATATTCAACCCCTAAAATCACCTTTTGTTGTGAAAAAGTGAAATAAAGTTCCTATTTTGACGATTAAATGGCTTACGCTGCCTAAACGATTACAAATACACCAAAGTAATGCACACAGAATTGGATATCTCAAGAAACTCTACAAATAAGTCCGCGACAGCATATGTTTATGTTCTACGAATAACTCACAATAACCATTTTTGTCTTTCATTGATGCCTAGAAGATTGGGATATGCAGATTCCCAGGCAAGCATAACAGCTCACGGCTGGTGGTAAAAACACATTAACATTTATCTATGAGTAGCAGCGCATGCCGGGTATTAGCTAGTTAGGAATAAATGAGAATATGATTGTAGATTTTAAGAATGTATTAAATATTTAAAAAAACTGCTTCAATCGGTTATTAAATATAGGCCTTATTAGCTCTCTGGTTTTTGCTACAAACAATAGTCCTGTCTTAGCCAACATAATACAGTTCTTGTCCCCGATATACAGTTCCCTACGTTCCATCAAAATATTACAATCCCACCAAACGTTTTCTATTAAGAATTTCTTCTGTTACTCCACCTACGTAATCTGTCCGTATCAATCTCTTAGACTTCATATGAAATGATTAGCCTACATTGTCGCATTGAAGGCAAATTACTCCTTTAAAATTGTGGACCCTATATATGATGGGTTACGAACAAAAGTAGACCAAGTCCATATTTTACTCCTTTGAGAAAACTGATATAAAGTTAAAATCCATCCATAGTAATTCTAACCCGAGGGCAGGTCTTTCACTGCAATCATAGAATTTTCATGCTATGCTTTGCAGCTTTACTAGGGAATTATAGTGTGGCATCTGCCCGTTGCTTTCCACACCGGTTAAGGTTGATGATGATAAGGATGATGATGATGGCCGGATGATTTTCGGGGACCGTTGGACCCTAAGCTTCCTGACATTTGTCTTACAGGTGAGGAAAAGCCCGAAAAAAAAACCTCACCCAGTAGCCTATCCCGACCGGTAAAAAAAACAAATACAATATTTGGCTCAAAAGAATTATTAATATTTTGAACCCAAATTCACATAGAACTAGAATTTTCAATATTTGGATTTGGGACACTTTTGCTCTGAACCTTTCATGTTTCACATGGTTGAGCTACTCCACATAAGAGACTTGTTGCTTGGGATTGTTCAATTGTTTCACCAGCACTTGTTTTGATTTTGAATAGCTATGGAAAATTATCCCCGAGATAAAACCATTGGGCTGGTCAAGAAATGGGGGACTGATTACGGGACTCTTGTCAACCCAAGTTCTCTCAAAAAATATTAAACTGAAAATATGTATAATATTTATATTACATTTACAGATGCGAAACATGAACTATTAATTTAAGGTAGGGGTAACTAATGAATATTTGAGAATAAAGTTCCTAGGAAAATATCTTTGGTCAATAACTACATGTTTAAGTTTAGAAAGAGATATATAAATTAAAATTACAATGGCAAAAAATGCAACTAAGACACTACATGGAATAATTTGGAACAAAAAATTACAAAGGAAACTAAAAGGAAGATTTATAAGAGCATAATACAGAATATTTTGTCATATGGAAGTGAAACTTGGTCTTTGACGGAATTAAAAAGAATAAAATTAGAAGAGTTGAATTTGATTATCTTAAAAGAAGCCTTCAAAAAACAAGGCAGGATAAATGAGAAATTAATTCCTTTGGAGAGAAATGAATGTCACTTCATCTGTTGTTAAGGGGATTTAAAATCAAACTCTTAAATGGTATGGCCATGTATAATGAATGGAAAATGAAAGATGGCCAAAAAATATATACCAATGGTCACCCCTGGAAGAAATAAACGTGGCAGATCAAGATGGAAATGGAAAACTTATGTCAGAACTATAATTTATGATACGAATTTGGAAGAAGACGATTGGAATGATAGAAATAAATGGAAACTTGAAGACGGCAAACCTATAAGTGGGAAAGCCGAAGAAGAAGAAGGAACATTTTAGGACTAAAGTGAGATGAATGTGATATTGTAGTTAATGTACTCAGATTTGTCATCCGCATACAATAGTTAATGCAATCAAACAGAAACATTTATACCTGAAGCTGTAATTGAACAATTACATGCAGATGGCAATCCAGTGTACATTCATTTCAATATTAATTTAATAGCTAGCTGATATGGCACAGAATAAAAGTTATATCATAATGCATTCTTGGTGGAAGCAAGTGTTTACTATAAGAGATGCACGAGGTTTTAAAGAGGGGAAAAAATCATATCTTTCCATAGATACGCCTGGGTAGCTCAAAGTAAAAGAGCCAGCGAGTAAAGCTAGAGATCCTGAGTTCAAATCCCGGGTTTCAGACATAAATTATTTAATATTTGATTTTAGGATGTGATATTTTGTGGTTATTTTAATTATATTATTTTTAGGCTGATCATCTTACCTCAATATTAATGTTGATTTGTTCTTGAACATGTTTCAAAACAATTCTGTTTTATCGTCAGCTTGTCCAGACTGGTTTTATTTATGTTGCATTATGTTGCACAACCTGGATGTCGATGTCAGCTCCATTCTGTGGTTGGCCAAAGAACCTCCAAACAAGGTCACGCTCCATCGGTATATCAAAATTCATAACTCTGTTTTTGTTCTTCCGAATATAATTTTTTTCCCAATAGTCAGCTCTTTTGTATTTTCTAACTGTTTTAATAATTTAGTGTTTGAATTTATATTTTGTTTTTCAGACCAAACATGAGCAGCAACTGCAGATTTTTCTATTACCTATAACAGAATTGGTTTGAAACATGTTCAAGAACAAATCAACATTAATATTGAGGTAAGATGATCAGACTAAAAATAATATAATAAATTAGTTTCTCTATACTTGTAGGGCTATCAAAGAGAAATGAGCAGACAAGTGAATGGAGAAGACTACAAAACAGATAATTGATTATCTTTATCAGAAACCGGATATAAATAAGAGCTGTTAAGTCTCGTACACTGGTTTTGGCAGGACACGTGGCACGGTTCGAGAATGAAAGAGGAGCATAGAAACTTCTCGTGGAAAATTAGAGGGAAAGAGCCCAGTGACTAGCCTAAGAATGATGTGGGAGAATAACTGCAATAATGATTTGAGGGAGGTCAATTATATAGGGATTGATTGAAAAACATTAGCTTAGGAAACGGATGTATGGCGATCATATGTCTGGACGACAAGTTCGATGTGCCAGTTAGTCAAAACAGTTAGATTTCTGCTTGGTGGCGTAGTTGTTGCAATTATAATGCAAATCAAATCAATCGTAGCTTAGTTCCTCATTCTGCCGCTAAACTTGTTGGCTTTGTTGCGTTGTATCGGCGCTTCTTGGTTTGCAATAGGATTAAGCGAACGTTTCATTGATTGACTGTTTACCGGAATTGTCATAGCCTATTTCTGTTACAAGACTAATCAAGACACGCCACGTAAAGGGACGTACTTCGACTATCCGAGTATTCACGAAGGAATCATCCGTCTCTGTAATACAATACT
This sequence comes from Diploptera punctata, assembly GCA_030220185.1. NCBI lineage: Eukaryota > Metazoa > Arthropoda > Insecta > Blattodea > Blaberidae > Diploptera > Diploptera punctata. Next base: position 49,246 of record JASPKZ010002633.1, on the reverse strand, counting down.
ATCTTCCATTCTGTAGGAACTATATTACTCAGTATTCCTGGTACCGAATTTCCCGGGTTCATATCCGACCGGGCGTAAAAATGCTGAATATGGTTTATTTCGGAAGGGAAGTTAACCCATTGGTTTCGAATTTAAATGCCCAAAAAAAGAAGAAAAGTATAACTTGTTAACTTTCTCACTATTTTCAAAATATTTAGCTACTATTTACCTCATGCCCCAAATGGGAGTCAATGACCAATCACATTTCAATGATTTTTTTATTTACAACCAATCACAGTCGTGTTTCGCCTAGAACTTACCAACTAAAGTTTATCATAATAAAGAAAGCACCTCCTTTTAACATTCTGAATAGGTCATAGCATTATTTTGCAGTGACTGACTCTTTAAGAAATACGGATACCAGATTGTATATATAGTGCATGTATGCCAACACGTAGCGCATGTGGGAGTTAATATGAAAACATTTGTAGCAATTGATTATACCACCAGAAAAAAAAAGAAACCACTGTTTTCACTTTCTTAAATGTATTTTTTCCCTGGTAATAACATTCCAGAAAAATATAATTGTCATAGGACAGCATCAGAAATGAATTAATATACAGTTTGATGTGTTTCATTTTTTCTCCACTAGAGTGCATTCTTACAATATTGCGTTCCTTTGGCAATAAATAATATGATCTGGTTGCAGTGATGAACAAATGAAGCAAATGAAGTGTACCAATCGTTTCCCATTTGTTTTCAAACATCACCGTTTACATTAAATATATAAATATTTAAAATAACTATATTTAAATAATGATTTGTGAGTAAACAGCTTAATTTGATTCGTTAAATAGTCCTAACAAATGCCACTCTTGATTTCCAAATTCTCTAGATAAATTCACTCCTCACTTCGTGAGTTGTGAATTTATCGATAATCTGGAAATCACTCGTGGCATTACTTATGATAAAGTCGGCAGCGGTGGACTAGAGGTTATGCTTCTTGCCTCTGTTCCCGAGGGTCGCGGGTTCGAACACGACCGGGGTCGTTGGATTTTTTAGGACGGAAAAATCCAAGTAGCAAGTCCTGCGGAAGGGACTTTAAACCGTGTGTCCCGAGTCTGAAGATTTTCAGGCTCGTAAAAGATCCTAAAATCTGAATAAAAAGGCCTCTTAGCAAAATTTACCGACCTTATCGTCCTATAGTTGCCTGCTATATGTCTCATTGAAACGGTGTGTTGACCGCAATGCCATTCATAACATCTATGGACAAATAAGGTAACTAAAAATTAACTTGGTCTAGTAACGATTAACGAAGGAGAGGCTGTGGCTCAATAATGGGCTACGCCATTATAGACATAGATGTATCCATCCATAGTAATTCTGCCTGAGGGCAGGTCCTTCACTGCAATCATAGCATTTTCATGCTATGCTTGCAGCTTTACCAGGGAATTGTAGGTGTGGTAACTTACCATTGCTTTCTACACCGGTAATGATTATAATGATAAGGGTGAGGATGAGGGCCATATGATTTCGGGGACCGTTTGGGCCTTAAAGTTTTCCTGACATTTGTCTTACAGGTGAGGAAAAACCCCGATACAAACCTCACCCAGAAAAACTGCCCCGACCTGGGATCGAACACGAGCACGCTACCTCGAGACCACAGCGGTGGACATACAGATGCATAACTAGACAAAATATGGTCAAAACCAAGTCACTTATGCCATTTATAATTGTTAACTGATGTTAGTTAATATTTTATTTAATGACACTCTTTAACAGCTTAGGTAATTACCATTGTAATTGAAATGTGGGCGTAAAATGATTGAGAAATAACACTCTGAACCTTTTCTTTCAGAAATGAAGTATTTTTACACGCTGAAAATTTAATACACGGAATCCACGATTTTTTTCGAAGGAAGCCAGATACTAGATTTTTGCGCTCTTAAAAGTCCATCGACTTCGGTAGAGTTTGAACCCATAAATCTCGGAATCAGAAACCATGATGTTAAGCACTAGCTCACTAAGACCGACAAGTTAACTACAGACCGTCCTCTGAAGGGTTATACAAAATATTGTTTAACTATATTTAGGTTTATCCTGGTTTGTTCATGTTCGGAATTGACGGTCATAATATCATAAAACAGATATGGGCAGAATTCGTCTTTCGAGGTGAATGAATTGAGATTTGTATGGTCATGTGGGCCGTATATCCACATATAGGATTCCTAAGACAATTGTGAAGTACCAACCAAGGTGGTCATGTTCCTTATCTCTTCTCCCGCAAGTCGCAGGTTCAAACCCTGTCTGGGTCGACAGATTTATATTGACCCAGGCCGGATTTATACCCGTGACACTCGGGACCAGAGGATAAGAACTTAATCCCATACTACAGAGGCCGATCTACCTACAACTGCTGACCTCTTATCCATATTTGCTATTTACGAGGTAGAAGATCGTCCAGCCGGTGTAATAGTGACATATGGTATTACTCGACCACATTAACTTTCAATGCGGAAAAATACTGCGAACTAAAAGAATGTAGTAAGTGTGGGTAGGGAATGGAGGTAGTAGACCCTTGTCTTAGATTGCAATGACAGTGTTTATTTTCCGTTAGCCGTATATAGTCAGTTGTTAGTGACAATTTCAAGTGCGATAGTTATACCCTATATTCACAGTATATAAACATTTAAACTTTCAGCTTTGTACTCATACGAAGCTATTAACCCGGCTCAATGTGAATAGGGGGCTTAGGCTGTAACTGTTTACAACTGAGTAATACCTGTCAGGCGCGGGGGTGAACACTAATATATTAGTGACTAAGTCCTGTCAGGGACCCAGTCTCTCGGGGTATATCGAGAGCCCCTGCCCAGGGATACGGGCGAAGACCTTAACGGCAAGAACAACAAGATGGAACAAGCATTCTAATGTTGTAATTGGCGGAGGAGGCAATCCTCTCCTTAGGGCGAAATATAAGGACCCATCTCCGGGGTAACAAGGCGAAAGCCCTCAACTGTCTGAGAAGAGCGGAAAAGGCAACCCTCCCACTAGGGCTGATATACGTAGGAGGTTATGTCGATGAACCTTAAGAAGGCAGCTCCTTCAATCGTCTCACCCTGTGAGGTGCCAGTAACACCTTCAGGGCACAATCTGCGTTACTAAATGTTCTCATGAAAGCAACCGGATTGTTCTAGCTTTCATGAAACCGGAACGAGCCAACAGGCTTAATCCCTGGATGATGTAGATGATCCATCCATAGTAATTCTGCCCGAGGGTAGGACTTTCACTGCAATCATAGCATTTTTTATGTTATGTCACTGCAATCATAGCATTTTTCATGTTATGCTTGCAACTTTACTAGGGAATTGTAGGATGGTCATATGATTTCGGGGACCGTTTGCGCCTTAAAGTTTTCCTGACATTTGCCTTACAGGTGAGGAAAACCCCCGATAAGAACCTCACCCAGAGCGGGGATCGAACCCAGGCCCGCTGCGTGACAAGGCAGCACGCTACCACGAGACAACAGCGGTGGACATGTAGATGATGATGATAAACATTTAAGTCTGACAGACAGTAGCTGGTTCAACTTTTCTGTACGTAACATTATCCTGAAACTTGTAGGCATAAAAACTTCGACGATCTTTCATTAACTTCATCTCCTATTTCACGTAAGCCTACCACTATATTTTGCACTGATTATACCACTCGCCTAGTCATTCAGTTGTACCAAAGGTGGAAGTACACACTTTCCCCATCTTCACCACTAGAGCCTTTGCTTTCCCTCACCGGCTAAAAAGTTAACGCGGTCGAGTTACACGTCGTATTCCACAGCCTTTATAGATTTTTTCAACCTGAATCCGATACTTATCGTAAGTCTAATTACCCAAAATTCCTCACGATACTAGTAAACACTGGTACTACACTGGCCGAAATTCAATGAATTTTTTTTTGTCGATGGACACACGAACCAGCGCATGCCTCGTAGCTCTGTGCCAAGGCAATAAACACATCACTTATTATGTTAAGAGTTATATTAATAAAGCCAATTCACTGGACTATCGAATCCGGCGGTTAATTACCCCGCATACATATGGTCTCCGTACATCCCTATCCACATCATATGTTTTTAATTAATTTCCAGTATAATTTAGTCTACTCCCTCAAATCATGGTTAATGACATTCTCCCATCTCATTCTTATCTACTTACCCGGACCTTTCAATCTGATTATCCTACAATATTTCCATACTCCTCTTTCGTTCTCGTTATATTATTTGTTAGTTGCAATAAAATATTGGAAATTAGCGAAGCTCAATCTTTGAGATAGTTAAAAATGCAAGTAGATAAAGTTTGTTTGAAAATAAAATTCTATTATTTTAGTTCGTGATTAATACTGCAAGGGAATTGGTGGACGCATATAAAAAATGGGGACTAAATGTAAATTTATGAAAACAGAATATCTAAATTGGATATGATGAGCAAAGAGCAATTGAATATAGTAAACTAATACCCGGCGTGCGCTGCTACGCCTAAATAAATGAAAATTAATGTGTTTTTATGTTTAGTTTAATAAGTAGAAAGAAAAATAATTATAAATTTATATTTTTTAGATACCCCGTGCTGATTACCCGACGTTGCCCGAGAATCTACTTATCCCGATCTTCTTGACATAAATGAGCTGAAATACGAAAATTAATATGTTTTATGTTTAGATAACTAAGTAGAAGGAAAAAAATATATCGTAATTCTTTTTATATACCCCATGCTGTTTACCCAATGTTGTCCGGGAATCTACTCATCCCGACCTTCTTTGCATAAATGAGCTGAAAGACGAAAATAAATGTACTTCTATGCTTAGTTGAATAAGTAAAATGAAAAATAATTATAAATGTATATCGTAATTATTTTAAGATTCCCCGTGTTGATTACCCGGTGTTGCCCGGGAATTTACTTATCTCGATCTTCTTGGCATAAATGAGCTAAAAGACGAAATTCGTTATTGTGAGTTATCCGTAAAAGAATATCCGCCATGTGCTGCTATGCTTGCACAGGAATCTACATACTTATCTCGATCTTCTTGGCATCAATGAAAGACAAAAATGGTTATTGTGAGTTATCCGTAAGAGATAAACATATGCTGTTGGGGACTTTTATGTAGAGCTTTTTGAGATATTCAATTCTGTGTAAATTAATTTTGTGTATTTGTTATGGTTTAGGTAACGTAAGCCATTTAAGCGTCCAAAGAACTACTTTTTTTCACGTTTTCCACTACAAAGGGCGATTTGTAAGGGTGTAGGAGTTAAGTATCACGACTCTCTTATAGCCATTCCGGGAATCTCCTGAACATTTTATAAAAAGCCCCATCACAATCGGATCAACGGTATGACCGCGCATAATGTAGGAACAAACAAACAAACATTCATTAATTAAATAAAAATAAAACGTAGTTTTATTTGATTTTCATATTTCATTTTTATATACTCCGTATTAGATAATAATATTAAAAGGGCAGCAGAATTTAAGGGAGCACGCTGTAGTGCGGTTGGTTAAAGTAATGTCCTGTAAGCAGGAAAATCGAAAGTTCGAGTCCCGGTAGGGTCAAGATTTTTAAATTGACCCAACATTCCGGCGGCATCCTGACCCTGAGATTGACTCAGCCTGTAATGTAAATGAGTACCAGATGTTTGTTCTGGGGTAAAGGTGGCCGTCACGCTGGACTGACAGCCGGTTGGCATCAAGTGTCGATTATAATAAAAAATAGGAGCCTTAACCTCCCCTTCTATCCCAAGGGCTTCCTAAGGCATTTAGTGGCATCAGAGTAACAAATTTTAAGTATTTGGAATCAATTTTAGAAAGCGGACGGAACAATATATCGGTGGTTAAAATAGTATATTACGACGCGAGGTTGGGAAGTGGTTTTTACAGAATTGAAGAAAATGTTTAAAAACCGAACGGTAGCGAGTTGTTTAATTTCCGAGATTCTGTAAAACTCTTCACATCCTGTGTTGTACAATATTTTTTGCGCGATGGTGTTTTCAAAATAATAAATAGTCATAAAATTATTTACGTTCATTACAAACAATTGACTAACGTTAACAATGTGGGCAGTGCTCATTAGTTGTAACAGGAGGCCGTGAGACCAATTTAGTTATAAAATAGCGGTTAAGTACATATTTATTGTTATATATTGTTTCAAATAAAGTTCAGTTCATCTAAAATGCAGCGATTTGTTTTGTATAATGTATATTAACACTATATTTTGGATATTCTTTTGTATATACATTGTATGTAGTATACATAGAGGGCCGTGGTTTTACTTCCCACACGCGTGTTTGTAATATGTAGTATTATAATATAGTTATTTTTATTACAGTATAGTTATTTAGATTGGCAACCCCAAAAAATAGGAAGTTGAACTTTCAATTATGGTCGCCATTGCTGTAAGTACGACAAAATGCACTATCGCGCAAAAATAATCGTATGCATTAAAGCAGAGTATTTTGTTATAAGAAGCGAAAACGTGGATATTAAACAACTAATGCACTCATAGATTGAAATATACTTGTACAGGAGGTCTGCAAGGAAATCCAGATTGAATAAAGTAATTCTACAATAAGAGAAAAAAAAAAGACGTGGGGAAAAAAATATACATATATATATATATATATATATATTTTACTGTGATTAAATAAAAGAGGTCTAAATTGTTTGGTCATGTACGCTTGCGCTGATTCGAATCCCCATGGGAGAAGAAATTATCTCAAGGAATTTCGGCCAGTATGGGACCGGTGACCAGGCGGCATCGCGATGTATCGTGAGGAATTTAGGTATCTACAATAAGATTGAGATAACCGGATATAACGGCTAGGGGACTCGATATTCTGGCAATGTCACTCATATAGGCTACTGGTAATATGATTCTCATACTCTGTAAATAAGTGGATGTGAAGCCAGCAGCCGGATGGTAGGCTAAGGGTCTTCTAGGCCTGTTACGCATGGAGTTATAATAATAATAATAAATAATAATAATAATAATAAATCATAATAATCATAATAATAATGCCTTATTTAAGCTGGGAGAGTTAAGGCTGTAAGGTCTTCTCTTTCACTCGAAAAGAGAATAATAAAATCATACGAAAATGAAATACTTATTAAGCCTACAATTTAAAAATATTATTAAGATATAGGGGCCTAAGTTAGATACACAAAACACAATGTGGATGTGGTCTAATATTAGCTAACACTAACAATACATGGAAAATAATTAAATAAAATAAGATAACAAAATATTTCCAGAGAATATATGTAGGTAAGCCTATATACAAATACAAGTATTTGAGAATAAAGTAGGCCTACTTAGGAGAATTTTTGGACCATAGAGAGATGAACACACAGGTGAATGGAGAAGACTACATAACAATGGACTACATTGTCTTTATAGGAAGTCAGATATAATAAGAATAGTTAAGTCTCGTAGACTGCGATAGGCAGGACATGTTGCACGTATGGGGAATGAAAGAATTGCATGGAAGCTTCTTGTAGGAAAGCCAGATGGAAAACGCCCAGTTGGTAGACCAGAATGAGGTGGGAGAATAACATTAACTATGATTTGAGGGAAGTAGATTATACAGGAATGATTGGAAAGCATAAGCTCAGGATAGGGATGTATGGAGAGCTTATGTCCACGCGGTCATGAACCTACGGGTTCGATAGTGCCAATAAGTAAGTAAGCCTATGTACAAAATGGTGAATATAGTTTTTTTTTATGATAAGTAGTATTTTCATTGTGTGGAACTTATAAAATCAGTTAATTTGGATTTAAATAATGATAGTTATTGACAGTCCCTGACATGACAGGGAAATGAGTTCCATGTACGAAGGATGACAGAAGAATACCGAAGATAATGCTGGAGTGAAAGGAGCAGGGCAGAAGAGGAAGGGGAAGACCTAAGAAGAAACAATGGATGTACGGAATTAGCATGAACAAATAGGAATGAATGAAGATGAAGCGGAGGATAGTGATTTACGGAGGATCTTATCAAAGTTGTAGGACAACAACAGTATCGTTATAAGAATAACACAAGTTCATCTCAATATTTCTATAACTCTAGGGAATCGTCAATGGGTTGTTGATAATCTCCTAGATAAAAAAAAACAGTACTGAATGAAATAAAGATAATTTAGCGTACAAATAAGACATGCGTGCATGAATATACTGGAAGCAGAAAATATTACTGAAGTTGGTGACCGGAAAATCCGCAGACCTCATCTCCTCTTGCATGTACGACGGATATGTGAGTCATGTCTTTGTTTCACAGATGATTCATAACCATCCGAGGTGCAAGCTCTTCTACCTTATTACCTAGTTTACTCAATGATACACATCTCGTTAAGTTTATTACGTTTCATCAAACTTAATTATGAAGCTATCTTCAAGTAAACTAAATGTTTTAATGTCAACTTAGGCGTTACAAATACAAGTCTAGTAAATGTTATCTCGTAAAAATTATCCCTTTTTATCATATAAGCAACTTTGGACCAAGAATTTTTGTACGTCTATTAATGTGATAATCTTATTTAACATCTTTGGCAGTTATAACTTCTAAATACTTGTAATTTTCACAATGTTTAAAAATGCAAACTTTCTCTAAAAGTCTTGAACTTGATCTCCTGTAGCCATGAAATTATTTATTCTTTCCACATTAACAGTTTTGAGTATAATAATAATAATAATAATAATAATAATAATAATAATAATAATAATAATAATAATAATAATAATAATAATAATAATAATAATAATAATAATAATAATATAATACTATTTTTACATTACTAGATGATCCCTGTACGTTCCAGCATCCGATACTCAATGTCCTTTACCATTTCTTTTGTCATATATTGCCAATGTTGCCTGTATTCCACGCATTGGGTTTTTTTTAGCATAGTTCATTTTTTCCATAAGACGGGAAGATGTCCCATCGTTAGGTAGCCCCCAACCTGGAGAACCAGGTGATTTTTGTTCGAGGTTTTCTTCCTCTAGCCTTTGACGACTAACGTCTCCCTACAAGGCAGCAGTTGCCATATCCTATCATGGAACCACTCGCATGGTATAGTACTGTACTATCATTCGGTGCTTTTAAGGAGCCTCCATCACTCCCCATTTCTCCTGGTTTGTGACAGGCAGAGCCTAGTTATAAAAAAGTCTAGGTGGCTGGGTTATAATAATAATAATAATAATAATAATAATAATAATAATAATAATAATAATAATAGACTGGATTTGATTAAGGGACTGCAAGAACTGGATGCATGAGTTCTGAAGGATAATTGCACTCTCTTTCACTAATTTTCAAGGTTCTGATTTCCTGCTTTCCTACTTACCTGGCGTCCAGATTTGAGAAGTTATCCTCTTACCACAATATTGACACTAGGTCACAAGATAGCAGTCTGCTAACAATTCCTCTTCATAGCACTTCCTCTTGTTCTACTTCCTCCACAGTAGCCTCTGCCCCGCTCCTGGAATCTCCTTTCCTCAATATATCAGGAGTTGCCGCACAGTTGGCACCTTTAAGTCACGCTTTTACAGTTAACTGTTTCTAATAATTAATGTTTCCTATTTATTTAATTTTATACTATGTCATTAATAATCTTTTCCTCGTTTTTTTATATATCTTGTACATATTATATATTTAATTCGTAAAATTTAGAGTAAATCAAAATACATTATAAATATTAATTGTATTGTATTCATAACATGTAATCGTTTATGTATATTGTAATTTAGATGTAAGACTATTTTTTTTGTATTTTTTTAAAACCTGGTTGAGTGGCAGACAAGGCCTTAAGGCCTTAACTCTGCCAGGTAAAATAAAGCTATTATTATTATTATTATTATTATTATTATTATTATTATTATTATTATTATTATTATTATTATTATCATTATCATTATTATCATTATCATTATTATCATTATCATTATTATCATTATCATCATTATATTATTATTATTATTATTATTATTATTATTATTATTATTATTATTATTATTATTATTATTATTATTATACTGTTTGCAGACGATCAGACAATCCTTAGCTCTTCAGAAGACAATTTACAAATAGCAGCATATAAATTAAACGAAATAGCAAATAAATTCAGTATGACAATCTCTGAAAGTAAATCGAAAGTAATGGCATTCAACGGGAAAGACCATATGAGGTGTAAAATCAGTATTAATAACAGTATAATACAACAGGTGAACAATTTTAATTATTTAGGATGCAACGTATCATACTGCCAGAAGGAAGATATTAATATTAAATTAAATAGATTTTACAGAATGTGTGGCACTATAAGACGGACACTGAAAAATAAAACTTTGAGGAGCACAAAACTAAAATTTTACTGAAAAATAAACTTTGAGGAGCACACAACTAAAATTTTACAAAATTATGGCAGTGCCTGTCTTAAAATATGCAAGTGAAAATTGGACTCTTAACCGTTCCGACAGAAGGAAAATAGAAACAGCAGAAATGAAGTTCCTACGTTCAGTAGCGGGTGTGACAATTTTGGACAAGAAGAGAAGTGAGGATATTAGGAAGGACTTAAATATTTTCAATTTAACAAATAGAATTGACAACCTGAGAAACAACTGGTATGAAAATGTTAAGAGAATGCCTACAGATAGAATCCCTCAGCTGTTACTAAAGTACAAACCAATAGGACATAGAAATGTTGGACGCCCATTTACTTGATGTGAAAACAGGTCAAAAGGCCTAATTTCATGAAGCAGAAGAAGAATAAGAAGAAGAAGATTATTATTATTATTGTTATTATGATTATGATTATTATGATGATTATTATTATTATTATTATTATTATTATTATTATTATTATTATTATTATTATTATTATTATTATTATTATTATTATTATATGGGAATGTGTACAACAACTGTGGCGGAAATAAATATGCTAATCACGCAATAACAGTGAGAAATAAAGTATAAGACATAATCCTAGAATAGGTACATTATTCCTTTCCACTAAGGCACGTGATATAATTTTTAATGTAAGATGTTAAGTGTATTTTAAAACATTGCAATATATACAAACTTACCATAGTGATAATTCTAGCGAAATTTTAACTAAGGTAAATTTGTTTTATTTTGTATGCTATGAATTTCCGCAAAGTTAGGTCTGTCTCCGTTAAATATAAATTTAATATATGTTTTTATTCTAAACTGAAAGTTTTAGCTGTAATTATATCAAGACAGTTACATAAATAAATTTAAGCTCTGCAAGCAATTGTTTAATTTTAAAAAGTAGGGCCTATGACATCTTTACCGAAGGCATCTTCTCGGTGAACGCTTGGCTAGCGCGCGCGGTTTCTCCGACTGGGATTTCAGGTTCGAATCCTGGTGGTTCCGGAGAGGTATTGCTGGTGAGGCACAAGGGGTTTTAAAGTTTTTCTCGCGGTTGTCCCGAATTTTATCCCATCAACACTCTCCATCCTTCTTCCCTCCCCATCATGTAATTTTATTTTCATTAATTCATTCCACGCAACTGGCAGAAGAACCCTAGATTCACATGTATTGCTATTCCAAATTCTGCACACATATTTACGAAGTTATTTATCAACGCGTTTTAAAATTTATTGGCTCTCACAATTTAGGCACAAAATCGCAAGATACTTCTTTACAGAATACCATAGCACAACACATGTTTATACTCTGAATCTTACACAATATCTATGACTAGAGCATGGAACTCGCTTCCCAGTCAAGTCAGGGACTGACTATCACCATCATTATTTAAATCCAAATTAACTGATATCTTAAGTTCCACACATCGGAAATATTACATGCATAACAAGTATATTTAGCATTTTGTACGTATCTATAAATATTGATCTAGGAAGCTTATTTTTATTTATATTCCATGTTTTGTTAGTGTTAGCTCATATTAGACCACATCCGCAATACGCTTTGTTTAATCTATACTTTAATAATATTTTAAATTTCTAATAAGTTTTCAATTTTGGAATGATTTTATTATTCGCTGGCTGAGTGGAAGAGAAGACCTTATGGCCTTTACTCTGCCAGTTTAAATAATTATCTAATTATAATTAAATTAATAAAAATAATAGTAATAATAATAGTAATAGTAATAACAATAATAATAATAATAGTAATAATAATTTTATTATTGTTATTATTTTATATTATTAATATTTTATTATAAGAATAATAATTATTATTTTTATTATTATTATTATTATTTATTATTATTTTTAGTATTATTTTAATTATAATTGTTGTTATTATTATTATTATTATTATTATTATTATTATTATTATTATTATTATAAAGATGGTATTATAATGAACATAATATAAGGTTGCCAAACCCATCTCTAGTACCCTAATCTCTACCGAAAGTACCTTACAGCTAAGTTCTAAAGTTTTAAATAAATAGTAGTCCCAGTGTTTTGATTACTTGAAGTTACGTAATGGCAAATGCTCATCAAATCAGTTCCAATCAAATGTTTATACCAACATTGCAACGAGTGGAACACTCTAATTGGTTCAAAGAACTTATATCGTAATTAATAGTTTGTTAACATAGCCATACTTGTAACATGCAATCTGCATATACCGCAGAGTTACGCGGATGCAGATTTAACTAGTGCAGCACAACTACTGATAACTCTGTCGTTTCCAGCAAACTATTGCTAAATTATTAGTTTCGAACGGTGAAGCAACAAAACTAGAAAAGCAAATCCCTGCTTTATGGTTTATATTATATTAAAGAGCTTCCTGTTGTATACACATATTATATAGTGCAAGATTTGTTATAGTTGCGTTGTTTTTGACATTTGAAATATAAGAGCTACCTGTTGCAAGTGAACATCCAATTTTCAGTTTATGTGTCAATGTAAATTATATTTGTTTCATAGTAATACAAATTAGTTCAATTTCATTAAATTTGTTATTAAACTTTAATGATAAATGTGTATGATGAATGGGACACTGCAGAATGAATCCTAATACAGTATTCAAATTATAATTTTGTATTTAGAACCTCTGTAATTTACAAATATAGAACACTTTACTAAATGTATGGTCACATGTATAAATGCAATATTAATCGGAAATGAACATATAACAAGAAAAGAGGTAGGCCAACATTTTGGAGAAATGACCGAATTCAAATATCTAGGAACAAAAATTACAAACGTCATTATGAACAGTGAAAAATTGAAATTGTCCAGGATTTTACATACAGTGGTTCTGTATAATCAATAACAACCATAATGAATTACAAGAGGTACAAATTATAATAACGAAAGGTAATAAATCTTATCCTATGCTGTTTTTAATGTTCAAATCCAAGAATGTACATCCATATATAAATATAAGATTATATAAAACAGTAATTCGATCAGTTCTTATTTATGGGTACGAGGCATGGGTATGACCAAGAAAGTAGAAAATATGTTAAATTCATTAGAAAGTTGAAAGGTAGATTCTTACAAGGGAACTTTCAACCATTCCATCCTGAAACCTACCTTGAAATTTCTTCCACAGAAGCATTGTGATGTACCAAGGCCGTGTCCTTAAAATATCATCTTCCGCTTATAACTACAAGGCACTAAAATCTATCGCTAAAAATATATAATTTAAACTACAGGGAAGTAATACAACTCCTGTCCTGGTGTATTGGATAACCCACTCCTAACTACTCTAGTAGGGACATCCAGCTGCTTCGCATAGTGGGTTGCCTTTGCTGGAGTCTGGCTTCGATTTCTGTGCCTTGTAATTAAAAACGGCAGTTTTTTGACACTGTGTTGGTGCATAAAAATTATTCTCTGGGATAAATTTCAAGGTAGGTTTCGGTTGAAAGTTTCCTTGTTAGAAGGATACGGGAGGATTAGTTATAACAGGGAACTGTATGAAAAATATAGGGAACCGGAAGTGGCTATAATTGTCAACCACTTCCAAAAGGCGAAAATTTCCTAAATATCTTTCATTTTGAGGAATTAGGCCTATATCATCAACAACAACGAGGATTAAGCCTAATGGCCTGTTCCGAAACTATTTTAAAATTGTACAAAGTATTGGCAGTTTCATCTCTTATCTATGGATGTGAAACCTGGACATTAACAAAGGCAGATAGTAAACAAATAGAAGGTGCAGAAATGAAGATGTTGAGAGCAATAGCAGGATAACAAAGGACCGATAAAAAGAAAAACGAAGATATAAGAACAGAACTTAATATATTGTATCTCTGTGAAAGAATAAAATACTTTGAAAATGCTTACCTTCAGCACGTATTACGAATGAATGAACAGCGCATATCAAGAAGTATGTATAATTATAAACCAAAAGGGAGAAGATTGTTGGGAAGACCATTGAAGAGATGGAAGGGCCAATTCGACCTATAATTAGGCTATACATTAATCTCAATCAATATTTTTAGTAGACTACAATGGGCTGGACAGGTTCAACCGAAGGCACTGGTATCCCAAAAATGGTTATGAATGAAACAGTGTTTGGAAATAGACATATTGGAAAACCACAAATAAATTTGGATGTCGTAAAGAGAATTGTTATTCTCTGTTTCATGTAAAGATTAGGAGATCAAATCCATGAACAAAGAAGAGTTGGGATCAAGAATTATGAAGGCCAAGGGCCGTTTAGGACTATAGTGTCATTTATGACGACGAAGATGAAAGCTGTACCATTCCTAGTAATAACTTTAAAAAAAATGTTACCGGATTTAATGGACACGACATATATCTGACTAGGGCAGGATCAAGGGAGAATTATAGCTTATGATTTCAGAGCTATTGTAGGAGGGTTGAAAGTTTATGTGCATTTTGTACCACGGAGGGCACACGAGCCGTTAGTTGAACTAATAGCCATCATCGTATAATGTCGTGCACGACTTTTAACTTAAAAGCCCTCACTATTCCTTCAATGTCCCCCTTCTCATTGCAGAACAAATTGTAACCATTTAATTTGCAAGTTGCTTAGAGTGAAGATGATCAAAGAGCTATGTGAAGTGAAGAGAAGGGACGAGATGTTAGTATTTATGTGAGACCACTGGTTCAGCGTACAAAGGCACTCACTAGAGAACTACTCTCATTTTCCCTTATTACAGAACCTACAAATAAAGACATTTGAAGCTAGATAAGTTCAATTCCGGTTATTACAGGGTAGAGATCATCTACATCCGGTATTTCCTTCTAATATTTCAAATTATATTTAGTTCATTATACACGAAAAAGTATTGTTATAAATTACATTTATATCATTTTTGCACTATGTAACTAATACTGTATACTTATTGTCATTGTTGATTTGCATCGTAATTTGACATTCCCGCATACAATCTCGGTTGCTATGAAAACAAAATAAATCTCAATACTTTGAAAATGACCAAAAGCACTAGAGCGGTAAGTAAAAACATTTTTTTGAAATATTGATAGTGGTACTGCAATTTGTATTAATTTCGGTGTTAATTCATCACATCCAGCTTTCCATGCCTCTTCTATTTCATCATCACTGCACACATCGTCTAAAACGTTCTGTATAATCAGAAATATATCCCAAATCAAATTGGATTTACAGTTTTAATAAATATAAGATGGCGACATGAACAACAATAATTACTTATTATTTCTCCATAGCAACACATATAACCGATTCATCTTCTGAAATCTAACATATATCTTCAATTTTTTTTTTCAAATGCCCCAGGTTTGTCTTTCGACATTCCTGGTTTCTCTCTTGGCATGGCGTACTTGTAACCCACTTCTGAGCTTGGGGCGCCTGAAAGGCGGGGTTACGTTGCCCCGATGATATGATGGGTGATGATGATGATAATGGTGTGCCAGGAGAGTCCCTAATCCTAAGCTTAACCTAAGATGAATATGAATGATGATGATTGCGATGGCCGTATGATTTCGGGGACCGTTTGGGCCTTAAAGTTTTCCTGACATTTGTCTTACAGGTGAGGAAAAACCCCGATAAAAACCTCACCCAGAAAAACTGTCCCGACCGAGGATCGAACCCGGGCCCGCTGCGTGACAAGGCAGCACGCTACCCCGAGACCACAGCGGTGGACATATCTTCAATTATATTTATTAGTATTTTGGGTAATATCTTAATTACTAAAATTAATACACATAGTGCAAAATTATGCAATATTAATGTGGTAAACATATAACGGAATCTCGGAAATTTAAAAACATTCGGTGCAAACGCATCTTTTTATAGTTTTTTTCTCGATCCTTATCAAATGTTTATCACACTTGTATCGCAATATACTATATTAGGCGATGGAAACAAATATCAGTAAAACTAAATATGGTTACACGTAGAAAATCATTGTATAACTAAATGGGCAGTTAATGACAAATGACGGAAATTCTGAAGAAGTTGCTGAATTAAAATACCTAGGAATAATAATTGCAAGCAGAAATGTGGTACAGAAAGAAATCAAACAAAGGCTCAATTCTGCAAGTACGTAATATTAAGGATTACAGGACTCTTGTCATCCTAACACCTCTCTAAAAGTTACATTGAAAATATAAAACTGTTATCATCCCAGTTATATGATTGAAGGGAGGAGAATTAAGTGCTTAGGAACACTTTTTGGAAAAAATAGAGACGAATAGATGGGTGGATGGAGAAGACTACATAACAGTGAGCTATCCGATATTTAAAGGAAACAATTAAGTCTCATAGACTGCGATAGGCAGGTCATGTAGCATCATTCGTGAATGAAAGAGGGGCATGGAAGAGCCTTGTATGTAAACCAGGAGTATAGCGTCCAGTATATAAGCTAAGAATGAGGTGGGAGAATAACATCAACCATGGTTTCAGGGAAGTGAAATATACAAGGGACGATTGGTAAACATTGACTCAGAATAGGGAGGTTGAAGGGCTTAAGCCCGCGCGGCAATAAGCCTCCGAATTTGATAGCTTCAGTGAGTTAGTTTAACAAAAGTAAAACCCATGTGTTTGTGTGTTCCAATGTCTATCCACTGCACTTTTCAACGTACGAATTCGTGGCTAATTCGTGCCCAATTTTAAAATTCTACGTACCACATGGCCGGATTGTTTATATAGATATGTATTTGAATTATAATCATAGAAGAGTGTAGGATGAGTGTATGATTTTGTCATTTCTTATTATTTCGTTTCATATTTCACTGTCTTAGTAAGTGCTGAGATGAAACAATAAAGTATAATGTACTGTAGTATTCAGAAAAAAAAAAGGATTGAACTTGCAATAACATATTGCCACTAGGCCGCGGCGGTGTGTTGGATTCCGATGGAATTTCTTTGAATAAACACTACAGATATTTATTGAAATTTCCAAATTCACTTTATTTACTTCGCTATAATTCGCAGTTTCTCCACAAATAATTTGCTGCTCATAAAATCTGTTGATTCACGATTTATTTATCACTGAGTCATTTCTACTCACTGACGATTTCACTTAGATCGTCTTCTTCACTATTGAGTTCACTTTACTAGTCAGATGTCTGCACACAAATCCTTCCTGTGACCATCTTAACTGCCTATAATATGTGAGGCTAAGAACATTCTCGATGCCCAGACGAGACTTTTCCAGATTGGAAGTCTCGAGAACCGAACCTTCCGGATGTTGAGGATAGACGCTTGTGAGAAGTTCTCCACAGGCTTTTCTATTCGTGAGGCGACAGTTCACAAATCCTTCTCTACTATTCAAGACGAGACCCCCTACTCCTGCCACAACAGCAAAATTAAAAAGCCAGTCCAATATGCATCACAATACGTATGCATAATGACAAAACTATAGCTTCTCAACAAACAAAATGCAGTTGTGCCACGCATGCGCTAGAGTTATATGATGTAATGCCCTCTTTCCAAGTCACGTTGTGCTGAGATTCCCCGTGATCATTTTATTTAATTGTAAGTTTGGGAGAGGTTCAATTAAATCATCATCGTTGTTGTTGGTTATTAAACTGACTAACTCATTCACCGACTCTATCGAATCTGTAGGTTCATGGCCGCGCGGACATAAGCTCTCCATACATTACTATCCTGAGCTAATATTTTCCAATTATCCCCTGTATCTTAACATTCCGTCGTAGAACCGAATGAGATGCTATTTTACCTCAGGAGAATTTTACCACAGTGGAACCCATGTCCGCGATTCTTGACGGTTGCATTTTTACGTGTGAAAGATCGTCACTCTTTCGACCAAGGTACTTTTTTCGTCTGACTTACCGCCTTTGACCTGTCTGGCATAGGTAACACTATCGGCAGCAATGCTACCGCTGGCATAGTTCTCGGGTTCATTTAAGCACGCAAGCCACTCCACCACGACAAGATAAATATATCATGGAGGGTGTTGTTGGTTATTATGTGGAATTATTTTGCAGGTGGCACCAGCTGCAATTCAAGTGAAATGGTTATTGACGCCATTTGGTTGAAAAATGTAGGAAGAGGGGAACACTGGTCTGGGTAGAAAGATATGTGCAATGAAGCAAGAATATATTAGCACTAAATGCTGTTCACTAACAAGCTATAGTGACTTAACAACTAAATATGCAATGATGACCAATACAAATTACGGTTTAGACTGAGGTTACCATATGTCTATCGTGATAGAAGAATGTTCTATAAAAAAAGAAAGTTGATTCCTATCGATAAAAAAATATATGAAGGGGTTATAGCATAGTGGCGTATGTCATTTTTTCTTCATTTTGAGAACAATTGTTTTATTAATCAGTATACAAAGAATCAAGTTAGCATACTCTTAATATGACAATCATCTTCTTCCTTCCTTCCAAGCATTAGGCCAAGACCTGTTACGATCCTATAGAAAATTTTCCCTCCAGCGTTTCATAGGACGGCCCGGAGATATGAGTTTGATCCTTCCGGGAAATTCTTGTATATGACTTGAAAGCATAAAAATAGTCCCTTCGATTAGTTGCTGGCCAAAGGAAAGCAAGACCAGTGATGGGGCTACCACCTTATAGCCTCTGATCAGGCTTTTATGGTAATCATAAAGATATTTATTGTCCTAAGTGATGGTATTAATTAATTATTGGTGTGTCTGAAATCCAGTATGTAACTTCTTCTTTATAGCAATGTACTTTACTCATTGTTGTAAAAAAAAAACTGACTTACATCACTTACTGCCATATACTTCATATATATATATTTTTCAATGCCCCAGGTTGCCGTTTCGACATTTCTGGTGTTGTTCTCCAGACGTACTTGTAACCCACCGATGATATGAGAGTTGATGATGATGGTATGGTGCGCGAGGACAGGCTTTAAACTAAACTTTAATCTAATTAGGCGAATATGATATTGATGATAATGATGACCGGATGGTGTTCGGGGACCGTTTGGTCCTTAATGTTTCCTGACATTTATCTTACAGATGAGGAAAAACCACGAAAAAACTCACCCAGGAAACTTGTCCTGACCGGGGTTTGAACCCGGGCCCGCTGCGTGACAAGGCAGCACGCTACCTCGAGACCACAGCGGTGGACCCACTTCATATATTCTTTACGTAAGAATATTTACAATTAAACTACTATATATATAATAAGAGGGACCTAAAATAAAAAAAAAAGTTAAAATATTGACTTTCGTGTATGGAAGTGAAATCTGGGTTTTAAAAAAGAAAGATATGAACAGATTAAGAGCTGCAGAAGTGCTGGATGTGCTCTACTTGACCATCAGAGGAATCAAGATATTTTAACGGAACTCAACATGCAACCTTTAGAAGAAAAGTCATCCACCTACAACTGTATCTCCAATGCCACCAACTAGGATCCCTAATACAGTTCTTAGGTATCGCCCACGAGGATGACGACGACCCGGACGTCCACAAAAACGGCATTATACACTGTCTAGTTGGGACCGAAACAGATCACCATTGACCTATATTCATGAATGGTATATGATGATGACGATGATGATGATGATGATGATGAGAAAAATGATATGTAAATATTATTGATTGATTATCCGGAAGAATATCCACCGCTGTGGACTCGAGTCAACATGCTGCATTGTCACGCAGCGAGACCGGGTTCGATACCCGGTCGGGACAAGGTTCCTAGGTGAGGTTTCATCGGGGATTTTCCTCATCTGACAGTAAGATTTGAGGCCCAAACGATCCCCGAACATCATCTGCCATTATCATTATCATCCGTCGGTGCAGAAAGCAACCGGAACCTACCACACCTATAATTACCTAGTAAAGCTGCAAAGCATAGCATGAAAATGCTATGATTGCAGTGAAAAATCTGCCCTATGAGAGAACGCTATAAATAAGATCCCAAAGGGCCTCCATAGGCCTCTAGGGTAATGAATGTATCTTTTACATTTATCGACACTTCATATCTTGCGAGAATTAAAAAATTATTGTTTTTCTCTAGAGATAAAAGGAAGACATTTAGCCATTTTTTTCGAAAAATTCATCCAGACACATTTTAGAACCACGAATCGAGGATGATTCAGAGGAAATTAACACTTATTTTAACCGTATTTTTAAATCGGTGGATACCAGTTAATTATCAGTTTACAGGAACCGGCTCATATCAACAAGTTTGTGTAAAATTGACACATTTCCATGCACTGAGAGTCGTGTAAGGATTTATTACTTTAACTTTCCCCCTCTACAACGTTTTCATGTTTTCAAACACTTGTAGATGAATTGTTTGACGCAACAAACTCCTAACAGGTGATTAGTGTACACATAAATCTTCTTTATACGTAATATTTGTGAGTAAAATCACTTTATACAGTGATATATGTATTACGGTACACACGATCTCATTATTTGATAGCTTCACGCCAAGGACGTCTACAAATTGTTCTCTCACCACTTATTAACGTGTAAATATTACGCAAATAAGAATACTTAAACTGTGCATAAAGTGTATAGTGGTTGAAAATTAATGTACAAAGTTTTATAAATGTGGAATTTTGCATATTCCACTTCATGCTTTTTGGTCTGCCAACTTTTCTCCTTTCTGTTTTCCTGTTGGAATTTAGTTCAGGTTTTTAATAATAATAATAATAATAATAATAATAATAATAATAATAATAATAATAATAATAATAATTTATTTTACCCGAATGAACTTAGGACCTTAAGATCTCTGCGTATAAATTATAATCCAAAATTATAAATTATCTTTCTTAAATTAACAACATATTATACACAATATAAGAGATCTCAAGGAAAATACCCAATATATTTAAGAACAAAAATTTAAATTTATTTTAACTGAAGGTATTTTCTTCTACTGCACTAAGATTAAATTATAGTATAAAATTATGAATTATCTGTATTTAAATTAACAGCAAATAATACACAATATGGAGGGGTAAAATTACACATCACTATTATTATTATTTATATATTATTATTATTATTACTATTATTATTATTGTTATTATTTACTATTAATAATAATAATATTATTAATATTGTTATTTACTATTATTATTATTATTATCATTATTCATACTCAGAATCTACAGGAAAGAAATGACTGGGGATCGATTTCTATCCTCAAGCGGAACAGGCCAATGGTCTAATCCATGACTGCAATTGATTATTATTATTATTATTATTATTATTATTATTATTATTATTATTATTTATATTTTATTTTTATTTTTATTATAGGAAGGCGGAGTTAACGTTACTCCTGTGATATGATAGGTAATACATTATAATGAAGAATCAGGGGAGTCTGAAACCCAATCTTAACCTAAATTCCAGATCATGGGCCACCATAAGGAAAGTACCAGTGGTCTTTCCGGAATCGAACCCGCAACCTCATGAGTTCTGATCACAAGACCATGAGGCTGTCATTTAGTTTCCCATAGGTCTGAAGGTCATGTAGCTCATTGTTATATTGTTTTAAAAAGTAGAATAAAATGTTACGAAAATGAATGTTAAAATCTTTGTATTGTTGGTGATAAAGCAATTTGATCTCTGAACCCCACACCGGCGATAAAACAAACTACTTAGATAATACATAAACTGAGCACGGTTCAAGAAACTGGGAGAGAGTGTAAGTTTGATTTATGAGCTCTAACTTGCTGATGTGTTGGTTAACAGCTCTCTTTGAGTTGATTTCCTGCGAAAAACCCTAACCTCTTGTCAGGCCAGCAGGATTCTCCAGAACCCATGTGGTGTAACCACCATTTCCAACCTGCCCAAAACTTTTAACCCTACTTTTCCTGCCCTTTTCCATTATAGCCCTCCATGAAAATTAATTAAACTTGTGTGTGTACACCAGGAAAATCTTCACTCCCTCCTGGCAACGTAGATGGGAATGAGTATAATGCTCTCACATTGCAAAAAAAAAAGTAGCATTTTTTGAATGTAACATTTTTATTCAACATTGAAATTAAAACTAAAAATACACATTAATGAGAGTGAAAAGGGGTTAACAAACATACAAACCCTACTTTGTTGAATGTGAGTTATTGTGTTGAAAAAAAAATTCCCCTCGTATGAAGCGCTAACAACCGATATGGATTTTTTAGAGAATAATACAAATCTCTTCCCCCACCATTTCATTTTTCCTCTGTAGATTGTTTGTATGATTCAACGTATGGTATTTTTAGGGATGGAAAATTACATGAATATTCATGGTGTTTGGTTTTAAAAGGGTGCGCTCTAAAATATGAATGAAAACGAGGTCCTAGGAGACTAAAAGCACATGAGTGCTAGCATCAACTTTCATACTTAATGACATTGGTCCTCGTGGATTTGCTTAGAAAGGAAAAGGGATATATACCTTTTGCCATGGAGAAACAACTTTTTTTTCTGAAAATTAATCTCCTGTAACTAATTTTAACGACATGTATATGCAAAGAGAATCGCATGTAGTAACTCTTACTGAGAGAATTACTTCCACGATGAAAAGTGCTCCAAACAGTTTGAACGTTTCACTGCGTATATTAACTGTCCCTAAAACAGATTTAAAATTTAAACTGTCAAAAATGGAGAACACTTTACATTACACGGATTAGAAGTGAGATTTTACATAGGCCTATGATTGGAGAGAATTTCAAAACGAAATCGTAATACAGTTTTAACTCTTGCAAAAGTCCGTCACATAGGAATTGGGCAAACAATGCGAATTTCTTGGCAAGTCGAATTTGTGGTCCCATTCACTGGTTTACGGAATATATATATATATATTTTGGTAATTTGGATAAATTATATTTCTGATGCCAACTTACCTAAACCACGGACCGCAGTGAAAACAAAGCCATGGATAACTATAAGTTTTTTTTAGGGGCACGCCGTAGCGTAGTGGTTAAGGCACTGCGCTACAAGCCGGAAGGTCGAGGGTTCAAGTCCCGGTGGGGGTCAGGATTTTTAAACTGACCCAAACCTTCTGCCGGCACTATGGCCCTGGGGTCGACTCAGCCTCTAACTGAAATGAGTACCTGACGCTTGTTCTGGGGGTAAAGGCGGCCGTCACGCAGGGCTGACAACCCGGCTGACATCAGGTGCCGATTGTCCAGAAAAAGTGGGAGCCTTAACCTCCTACTACCCCCAAGGGCCTACCGAGGCCTGTAGTGGGATTACTTTACTTTTTAATTAGCATAACGACCCAGGTGGATCATCGCTTCGTCTATAGCTCACTTTCATTTATCCCTTAATCTTCTACTACCCCAAGGGTCTCATAAATGGGATCACGAGGGAACTTTAATAGTGGCAACACTACTGTAAAGACATGCCACCAAGTTCTTCAAGAGACTTTTGGGAGAATCTGAATTGCTTCAGAGAACAGTGGCACTGTGGGTAGCCAGAATATTGGCGTGGTTTTCTGGATTTTACCACCGTGCTACTGTTCTGTAAGGCAACGGATATTCTCCACATACCTCTTGAAGACCTTGATGACGTTGCCGTGCTGTACGACCTCTGGCACATTCATTCTTTATCCAACTTCGTTATCCCTGTTTCGAAAACATCGTGACAACACTACATTAGACTGCCAGCTAACACAAGTCTCTCTTCCTTTCGCCAGTTCGCATGCGCGTGATGAGAGAAGGGAGAATTTACATGTTCTCAGGAGATGTATGCATTTAACTTCTATAAGCAGCATCATTAGGTTCTGTCGCATGGCGTCTCTATTGTCACTATCAAAGTTCCAACCCTCGTATTACTTTATTTCAGGCTGTAGTATACAACTATATGAAGTTTACTATAACCACCATTTGGCTTGATAGTGTTACAGTGGCAAGTATAATGTCACTATTTCAATCACTAGCCGGATCTATAGGTGTGCTACTTTGAAATGAATCTGCGCCACTCACCCATTTCCCCGTTCTGCGCAGATTGATAATAATGGGAGTCAGCAATTCTCTTGAGCATGTGTGCTTAGATCATATCTCTATCAGTACGTGTTACACTGTGTTAATTAAATTCCCTTGATTCACAAGAGAACTTCAACCATTAAAATTTCTCCCAGAGAAGCGTTATGATGTACCAAGGCCATATGTAAAAAAATCTGTCGTTTTTAACTGTAAGGCATAGAAATCGAATCAGAATCCAGCATTGTCTACCCACTGGACGAAGCTGACGGTCTCCCTGCGTCAGTAAGAGCTGAGAGAAATGAGATGGTACGCGGCGCGGACGGAAGGTAGTGAGGTTTATCCAATCGACCAATTCAGGAGTTGTATTACTTCCCTATAGTTTAAATGAGAGATTTGGCGCTGGATTTTAGTATCTTGCAATTAAACATGGCAGATATTTTTTGGACACGGCCCTTGTACATCAAAACGCTTCACCGGAAGAATTTTCAGAGTAGATTTCAGCATGCAATAATTGATAGTTTCCTTGAATCGGTAATTTCTTGTCCGAGTCCAACTCAAAGTGCGGCTTGTTTAACCAAGGTTAGACGACCCACCTGCTGACTTTGTCACCGGCTACTACTCTCACTTCAGTTTTTCATACTTTTAGGGTTTTATTCTAAGACATGAGCCGCCACTGGCAGTTGTAATACTAGTGCATAGCGCTGAGAGTAATAAATTATTCTGTTTAGTTCACACAAAGCAACGTAAGGAATCTGTCGGAACATAAATCTTGCATCCTTATTAATTATGAATACTGAATTTTCTATAAAACAGAAGCTCTTACAGTACATGTTTATGAATATTTCATCATATTCGTTCAATTTTAATGATCTGCTTTGTACAGGTATAAATAGAGGCGAAAATATAAAATTCTATAACCCAGAAACAATATTCCTGTAAAAAAAACAAAATCAATGCCAGATTATTGTAAATAAATGTTATTCGCAATAACGTTTTATATACAGTATTTATATCCGAATTGCGTTCTTGATCGGATAGAGCTCAGTTACAGAATTTTAATAATAATAATAATAATAAATAATAATAATAATAATAATAATAATAATAATAATAATAATAATAACAATAATAATAATAATAATAATAATAATAATAATAATAATATAATAATAACAATAAATAATAATAATAATAACAATAATAAGACCTAAAACCTCCTGGACTCAGGAATACGTTTATACATGATGGAGAAACATTTACAACCAGGAGATTGGATGGACCGACAAAATTGGCTATTAGGAATCGGACGATGTCAAAGACATTAATCAACCGATGATCTATCTATAATAATAATAAATTATAATAATTAATAATAATAATAATAATAATAATATAATAATAATAATAATAATAATAATAATAATAATAATAATAATAATAATAATAATAATAATAATAATAATAATAATCATAATAATTAATAATAATATAATAAATTATAATAATTATAATAATTATAATAATTATAATAATTAATAATAATATTAATAATAATAGTAATAATAAATACTTTTATTCAATGTCCCGGTTGTCGTTTCGACATTTCTGGTGTTCTCTCCTGGCATAGGCTTAATTGAAACCCGTTTCTGTAGTTGGGCGCCTAGAAGGCGGAGTTACGTTACCCTGATGATATGGTAGGTGCTAAATGATAATTAAGCGCCAAGAGAGTTCTTAACCTAAACTTAACCTAAATTCCAGACCATGGGCAACCACAGGAATAATTCTCTTTAAGGAAAAATGCCTATGGTTTAACCGGGAATAGAACCCGAGACCTCATGAACAGTAGTCAGAAACGCTGATCATTTTAATTAATAACTAAACTAACTCAGTGGCTCTATCAAACCACTCGGACTTAAGCTCTCCATAATCTCTATCCTGAGCTAATGTTTTCCAATTATTCCCTGTATAATCTACTTCCCTCAACTCATGGATAATGTTATTCTCCCACCTCATTCCTGATCTACCAACTGGGTGTTTTCCGTCGTTTTCCTACAGGAAGCTTCCATGCACATATTCCATCTCCCATACGTGCCACATGTCCTGCTCATCGCAGTCTTCGAGACTTAACTGTTATATTTGGCTTCCTATACATATTATGTAGTTTTTACCATTCTATTATAAAATAATAATAATAATAATAATAATAATAATAATAATAATAGTAACAATAATAATATATAATTAATAATGTAGTACAACGATAAAATAAATTCCACCATGCAAGAATTT
Source organism: Diploptera punctata (assembly GCA_030220185.1). Taxonomy (NCBI): domain Eukaryota; kingdom Metazoa; phylum Arthropoda; class Insecta; order Blattodea; family Blaberidae; genus Diploptera; species Diploptera punctata. The sequence goes on along the minus strand of JASPKZ010002633.1, from coordinate 22,605 downwards.
TGTAAACAAAGCGAATTCCTCAAAATCGAATTTATGGTCCCATTTCGCTGATTTATGGAAAATATATTTCTTTTTTTTGGTCTGCCGCGGTGGACTAGTGGTTATGATTATTGCCTCTAGGTCCAAGGGATGCGGATTCAAACAAGGCCGGGGTCGATGGACTTTTTGGATGGGAAATCCAAGGGACATGTCCTCCGGGAGGGACTTTAGTGCCGTGGATCCGGAGACTGAAGATTTTGAGACTAGTAAATGAACCGAAAGTCTAAATAAAGAGACCTCTGTGCAAAATTTACCGATCATTATCCACCCAAGCAATACCTTAGTTTCCCACTAGGTATCTCATTGAGGCGATATACCGACCCCAATCATTCGTTGACATCTATGAGTAACTAAACGCAACTGAATTATCTGGGTTAAAACACTCCTGCTAGAAGCAAGCACACGGGGTAGTAGGCTATGGAAAATGTATATATATATATATATATATATATATATATATATATATAGGCCTATATATATAATTTTATTTTCATATTTATTAAGATATAATTCAGTTTCAGCTGTTTCGGTATACTGTACTTTCTTCAGAGATGTTAAACAATTAATTTGTTAACATGTTTGAAGAAGGTACAGTGTACCTTAAACAGCTGTAACTGAATTATATCTTAATAAATATGAAAATCAAATAAAAGTTTTATTTTTATTTAATTAATATATATATATATATATATTTTTGAAGAAGAAACTCTCTCTCTCTCTCTCTTTTGTGACGGCAACAATGCGCCGTCCAGAGTGCCAATTCTGAGGTACCTGTACCTCTTGACAGCTAATTCCTTTGTTTTTCTAACTGTAATGGGTTCAACTGTTAACCTTTGCCTATACGGCAGTGTATGTGGGAAATTAAAATGCGATGACGCAGTTTGGTATAGTGGTAGTGGGCTCACTCACCGGAACAGAGCATATAAATCTCACTGCCGACGACCCGAGAGTCGGAAAGCCGACATCGAGGAATGAGTCACGCCGTCCGGCGCTGCGAAACATAGTATACCACCATAAGGGCAATTCTTCATGAAATATGATACCGATAAAACTAGTTAAAATCGTTCGGTGTGTTTATCACGCTGAGCTATTGTGGTGAGCCATTTGGCATTTACCCTGTCGGCGATGAGAACACTCTCCGTGTGAAGCGCAGAGATTCCGTCGGGTGTGTAACAGGGGTCCGAAGATATTTCTTTTAGACAAATTTGTGTTTGAATAGTTTGAATTTTGCGCTTGTGTTATTTAGCAAAAAATGCTCCAAGCTTCACAACAGTACTACAGCATTACAGCCACATATAACGTTAACTTGATCCTTGTTGACAATGTGTTTGACTGAAGAAGATGAATGTAATATTGTTATGGCTGCAATTGCTTGATTTATAAGATGTTTAAAATGAATTTTAAAAGTATGTCGTCGGTCTAAGTGGCGACCAAGATATTTGACTGCAGGCTGAAAGCGAAGTACTTGAGTTCCATAATGACGAAAATTATGGAGCAGTAGAGGATCGATTAAAAAGGATACGTTGTGTTTTTAGAACATTAATTTTGATGTTCCAGGTCTTAAACCAGAATAGAATTTGAGTTAGAGCCTTTTGGAAGGTATCGACCCGTTTAGGAAATGCGTGGAATGTGGACTGATAATAGAAACAGTTGTCGTCAGCATAGGAAGCAATATGAAACCTAGGAAATGAAGGCAGATCTGAGACATAGACTGTGTAGTGTAGTGGAGAAACTCAATTTCTGACGTCAGGTTATTTACAAATAACGGACTGCAGCGAAAAAAAAAAATCGTACATAACCGTAAGCCGATACTATTTGCAAGTCGTTGTGCAATTTGACGTCAATTTAAATAATATGTACCGATTCCTTCTCCCGTTAAATTATTACAAATGTAAAATAAATTAAAAAAATTTATCTTATAAGATACATTGTCAATTTAAGGGTTAATTAAATTGTATTATATATATATATATATATATTGCGACGAACCAATCATGGCGATTTTAGAGACAATTTATAACTTTGGGTCAGAAGTAAATCCCCACTTCTGATGGTCAGATTCACTGATTTTAGAAGAATAACTTCCTCGGTTGTTTTAATAACACATACTGATTTTTCGATATGAAATATCGAAAATTACGAACGCTAAAGCCTGGTTTAGCAAACTACAGATGTGGTGATCTAATGGAGTTATTTTTCAATACTCTGAGACTGTATGTCAACTTAGGGCAGAGTAGGGCTAAAGGGAGGGTTATAACCCCTCTTTGAGGCCTTGGAACCAGCCCAAATAAATGGCGGTATGGTTCATGAGTGAATTATTGCCTCACTCTGATGGTTAACAGTTAATATAAAAGCGGGTGCCGTGCGGCAATACTTGACATGCGGTGTTGTCACGTTTCTCATAGCGCTATGGGCGTTTATTATGCAAGGACAGAAGACAATGATTATTTATGTTATTATTTAATTTTCATGTTATTATTCGGTATTGTTTAACTTTTAAAATTAAAATTATATTATGTATTTATTTATTAAATAATTTAATTCCAACTTTATATAGCTTGTAAGTCTACATAAATTTAATATTCATACATCACGCTGAAATTATTATTATTATTATTATAATTATTATTATTATTATTATTATTATTATTATTATTATTATTATTATTATTATTATTATTATTATTATTATTATTAACTGTTCGGTCTGAAATATTTTCCCATGGCCGCCACATGTTCAAATCACTCATATATTAAACTAATAAAATATGTACATATTATATTATTTTTCGAGCTACATATCACAATAAATCACTGATAATCATAACAATTAGTTACGGTATACATTTTTATAATTGGATCGACTGCTCAACATTCCGAGTTTTATTTGGAACTGAGTGAAGAATATCAATGTGGCAACATCGTGGTAATAGCGGTACTCGGGAATTTTGTTTTTAATAACGTATAACAGCTGCGTGGAAACAAAGCGAGCCGCTTGTTAAGCATCATAGTGAGGCGATAATAGCATGTGAAGTAAATATGGGTAATACATGAACAAAAAATAAGGTTGCCGTGTTAGCATTTTAAAATCCGAGCCTATTTTTACCAGCTAATCTACATTTACAATGGCTTAACAGCCCAATATTAGGCTTTAGCCTCTCCTTTGTTAGGAATTACTAGACCAAGTTAATTTAATTACGCTTATTTCCCTAGAGATGTCATGAATAGTATGCGGTCAACATACCGACACAATGAGCATCTAGTAGGGAACTAAGGTATTACTAGGATGAAGAAGGTCGGTAAATTTTGTACAGAGTCCTTTTTATTCAGGCTTGAGGTACTTTTACGAGTATGGAAATCTTCAGACTCGGGACCCACGGTTTAAAGTTCCTCCCGGAGGAGGGATTTTTCTATCCTAAAACATCCATCGACCCTGCCCGGGTTTGAACCCGCGACCCTCGGTATCAGAGGCAAGGACATAACCACTAGTCCACCGTGGTCAACAACTAACTCATCTAACCTAACTTAATAATAATAATAATAATAATAATAATAATAATAATAATAATAATATAATAATAATAATAATAATAATAATAAATTATTATTATTATTATTATTATTAAACTTAATGTACTTTTTGTCTCTTTATTTCCATTTATTTAAATTTCATATGTATTGTTTTGTATTAAACGTTAATATGATAGCATTAAGTTTACTAAAAGTATTTTTCTTGAAGGGTTTTGCAACTTTCTTAAAGTAATTAAATGAATCAGTGAAGATATCCTTCAAAGACTTTTTAAAAAGTAACGGTTCTTATTTAACTAAAGATTATTTTTTATAAAAGTATTTCGTTTATTATACATTTTCTTTCCTTTGAAGTTTGACGAAATCTATACAAAATATTTTCTTTGATCTGTAACGTAACAGTGCATCTAATTAAGCAGAGTTAAAAACCCACGGAATATTTCCATTTCAATTTACATATTTCGTTTCCCTTCAGCGATAACTGCATTAATATTACTTCCACAAATAACACTGAATCCATATTAATTTATGTACAGAATGAAGAATTTCAGGATCAGCTCAGGACTAACAAGGAAACTGCCAACCATTATATGCCGAAACCTACTTTGAAATTTTTCTCTCAGAGAAGCATTATGATGTAACACGGCCTTGATAACAAAATATCTGCCATTTTTAACTGCAAGACACTAAAATCAAGCGCCAAACCTCTCATTTAAACTATAGGGAAGTAATACAACTCCTATATTGGCAGACTGGAAAACCCTCACTACCCACCGTACGTTCTGCGTCCCACCTCACTCCACTCAGTGCGTAACTCGTGCAGTAATATACATATGTTGCCGTTTATGGATTCTGGCTTCGATTTCTGTGCCTTGCAGTTAAAATGACAGTTTTTTATACGGCTTTGACACTTCAGAACGCTTCTGTGGCAGAAATTTCAAGGTAGGTTTCGGCATGCAATGGTTGGCAGTTCCCTTGTAAGATAATAATATAAAGTGATCCCACTTCAGACCTTAAGAGGCATTTGGGGTAGTAGGAGGTTAAGGTTTCCAAACTTATAGATAACCGGAACTTGATATCAGCAGGACTAGCCCTGTGTGTCGTCCGCCTTTACCCCTTGAACAGGCATCTTGTAATGATTTCGATTAGAGGCTGAGTCGACCCCAGGACCATGGTGCTACCAGAAAATTTGAGATATTTTAAAAATCCTGACTCCACAGAGACACATACTTCAACCTCCGGCTTGTAGCATACTGCCTTAACCAACTACCCTGCGACGAATATTTTCTACAATATACACCATGTATCACGTATAAGTTCTTTTATAGTCTATACCCGTATGTAACTGTTGTCCTTCTTTAATAATGTATTCAAAAATGCAGATATACCACAAGAATGGAAGACAAGCATTGTTATACCCTGTTCAAGAAAGGAGACAAGAGAAAAATGGACAACTATAGGGGAATCAGTTTGTTAAACACATGCTACAAAATTTATGCAGACATTTTAAATGGAAAATTGAACAGTTTCAGTAAAAATTCCTTATGGAATGTCAAAATGGATTTAGGAAAGGACGATCTTGTATTGATTCAACATTTTATGTTAAACTATTGCTTGAAAAAAGAAGATAATTCAACTTAGAAACACATTTTGCTTTCATAGATTTTGAAAAAGCATTCGACACAGTCAAGAGATCAAAACTCTTAAATATATTGGAAGACAGAAATATACCAAATTTACTTCGGCAGAACATACAAAATATTTACAAAGACAACACCATAAAGATTAAATTAAATAACAGATTTTCTGAAGAAGGAATTATAAATCGTTGTGTGAGAGACAAGGCTGCCCCTATCCCCAACACACTTTGCAACTTATATCAATGAAGTAATATGTTGCTGGAACAATAAATATAAATTTGGAATAAGAATATCAGAAAATAGAAAATTAAACACCCCATTGTTTGCAGATGACCAAATAATAATAGCAAATTCAGAAGATAATCTACAGAAAGGTCTGTATGAACTTAACAAAATTACAGGAGAATATGGATTGAAGATATCTACAGAAAAAACAAAAAATATGGCATTTCAAATTGTAGATCCTGTCAGAAGTAAATTGTACTGGACAATAAAATTTTGGAGCAGGTGAATAATTTTACATATCGAGGATGCAATATCTCATATGAAGAAGAAAATGATGTAAATGCAAAAATATCTACATTTTAAGAATTTTAGGGTTAATAAATTCTATCTTCAAGCCACAGTTAGTCCAAAAGCATTCAAGATTAAAAGTGTATAAAACACTGGCTCTTCCAACTCTTTTGTATGGAAGCGACTTAGATCTGCTGAAATGAGATACCTTCGGAGGACTGCAGGATACACACTTACTAGATCACAAAAAAAATTAAGACATCTTGGAAGAATTACACATGGAACCTTTAGAAAACAAAATTTCTGATTATAAGTCAAGATGGATGCAACATGTTCATCGAATGGAAGATCGCAGAATACCCAAACAGATGTTAAGATATCAACCTGCAGGAAGAAGAAGACCAGGACGTCCACTCAAAATACTTTTGGATGGCGTTTCTCTTGAGGCCGAAACAGGTCAAAAAATGGCCTAAATTCGTGAATGTTCTATGGTGGTGGTGATGATGATGATGATGATGATGATATGATGATGATGATGATACCCGTATGTATCACCGTATGGGCAGTTCCTTAACCAAGCTAATTTTGTTATATTCTCTTATTTCCCTATACATGTCAGTGAGTGACATGTAGCACATCGCTTGAAAGACACACATAGCAGGTAACTAAGGCCCTACTTGGATGGGGGAAAATAGAAACTCCAAGCGTGACAGGCCTAGAAGGCCCTTGGCCTACCAGCCGGTTGCTGGCCTCGCATCCACATGTGTTAATCACAGAGGTAGACGATTATCTAACGAGTGTAGGGATCACATGTGGTCAGCACGTCAGGTCTTCTCAACCTGGAGTCGCTACTTATTGTAGCTACCCAATGCCTCATGATGCTGGGTAGGCACCGGTCCCATACTGACCGAAATTCCATAAGAAAGTTTTTCTTCCCCCATGAGGACTCATGCCCAGCGCAAGTCCCGCAGTTCTGCGCCAAGGCTTCTTGCACTTGGATGGGAAAGGCTGATTAAAATTGTCAAGGGACTCTAATTTAGGCTTGAGGTTGTTTTAAAAAAAATAATGAAAATCTTGAGAATCTGGACTCATAGCTAAAGTCTCTCCCAGATTACTTTTTCCCTTGGATTTTACATCCTAAAAGACCCATCGACCCCGACCGGGTTTCAGCTCACGACCCATGACCCATACCGTGATATTTAGGTTCGGCATGGCCACGAGGGAGGAATACAACCATCCATTTGGCCTCTTCTGTCTTTTTATTGTTCAAGCTCATAATCGTGAGGCAGCACCCTGTTGTTCTTCACTAGATCCCCACAACCACATATTTCCAACACCAGTTGATCGCCAACCAAACTATGTTTTACCTAACATGAGACGAGGTGAAGGGTGATATGAAATGGACGAATGAGAAATGAAATGACTTGAAGGGGAGGGAAGTTGAAATCGAGGGTGTTGGTGGGATGAAATTCGGGAAATAGGAGAACTCCATAAAAAAAAACCAGAACTTCCCGGAATGCTCCAACGCCAATACCTCACTTAAACCGCCAGGATTCGAACTTGGGATCACAGTCAGGGCAGCCGCCCGCATCTACCGTGACAGCTATTTGGTTATGTTTGTATTGTTCACCCATGACTTGTGGATGAAATGTTTCCTTACAAGTGGGCATTCTCTTTTAACTATAGGCCTATTTTTAATATCTAAATTCCGACTCAAAATTTGTGTTATAATAATAATAATAATAATAATAATAATAATAATAATATTAATTGTGATCCATTATTTTAATCTTCTAATAATAGTTTTTGTATTAAGACGTTTTAAAATCATATAGCCTATATATATATATATATATATATATATATATATATATATATCCATAGTAATTCTACCCGAAGGCAGGTCCTTCACTGCAATCATAGCATTTTCTTGCTATGCTTGCAGCTTTACTAGGTAGCTTCCCGTTGTTTTCCACACCGGTGAAGGGTGATGATGATGTTGATGGCCATTTGAAATTTCCAATCTCTACGGTCTCAGAGTCCTATAAAATCATGTACATATTTGTTTTACTTAGTAATTAAATTCAATCATATTAGCGTTGCTGTCTCGTATGTAACGGGCCCATGTTCATTCCCCGATCGGGACAGGTTTCCTGGATAATTTTTTCAGGGTTTTTCCTCGCCTGTAAGACAAATCTCAGAAAACATTAAGTCCCAAACGGTCATTATCATCATCGTCATATTCGCCATGCTTAGTATTAATATGTTTGTAACTGGTGTGTTTTGATTTAATGTTATATTACATCAGAACAGAACCTGGATTGAACTGATCATTCATTTAGACAGGCCCTCAATATCCTTGTGTGTTCAAGAAGCTTGTGTGTAATCCCTCTCCCGACAGGTCATTCTCACTTTAGACTCAGGCGGCGTGTAGTATGTAAAATGGCCTATAAAGTGAGGGGTTAAAATACAATGGCAAATAAGAATAAGAAGATGTCTTCCATTTATTTACTACCTTAGTTTATTATACATATTTTACAGCTGAGTTTACACTTTCTGATGCTCTTAATGCGAGCTTGTTTGAGTGTATAGGCCTTTGTGTATATGTGCATTTGTGTATGCACCATAGCAATTTTCTTTTTTAGCAATTTAGATTTAGATTTATTTAGATTTAGATTTATTTATTTAGCCGGTGGAGTTAAGGCCATGTGGCCTTCTCTTCCACTCACCAGAGCAAATATAATTACGTCAGAATATAACAATCACAATGAACTTTAATATTGAATACTAAATAAAAATTTGATCAAAAAGATACCTATTATATTACGATCTATAATGCAACTAGTTAATGTTAGTTAAAATTAAGACTAAAACTAATAATAAAATGTATACAATCAAGACATATTAAATTGTCCCTGTCTAATGTATATATAAAACAAAGAAAAAATAATGAGATATAGAAAAGTAATAGAAAATTTTCAAGGATCATTTAGCTCTTTGAATTAAGAAAAAAACAAATATTCAATTTTGTAAAGGTTTTTTTTTTTAAATCATTAGGAAATTACATTATGAGGTTTAATTTAATATTTGAGTTTGTATTTTTGAACATTCTTACCTCATATGTTTATTTTGTTGGACGCTTTGAAACTATCGTCCAACAAAATAAACATACGAGGTAAGAATGTTAAAAAATATAAACTCATATATTTGTAAAGGTTTGCTTATTGCAATTTTCTTACTCGTTCCTGAACAAATTTCTTGAGCTATTTATTTTCAATTATACTGTTATCTCTACAAATAATTTCATTAGGCCAGCTTACTTTCTTGATAAAGTTTGTTCTATTGACTTAATTAAAAAACTCGTTTTATTTTAAAGAAAGAATATGCAATTGAATAAAACTTTTCTAAGATAAGCACTACCAAGTTTCTATCAAGATTCTGATTTTAATAATGTTATCTTTATAAATAAATTGCCTGCTCAATTCTTAAGGTACGATATTTATTAAATCACTGGTTAATGGTAATTTGAAATTTGAACTTGAGGCTGTTTTCTTTGTGAGTGAAAAATTCCTGAGATGGCCAGCTGTGATTTCGAAAACCATGCAGAAGCACTGCCAGACCATAGCATCCCTCAAGAAAACAAATTCATAATTTTCTGTTAATATCTACGGTGTTCCATTTTCATGAAGTCCATTTCAAATTTGCAGTCTACTTTCTTTAAAAACACGTAAAAAACAGTTTAACACGCAGGAACTGCGTAAAATAAATAAATTCCTTATAAAATCAAGTCAATTTTTTGTTTATGGAATATATCTTTCTCTTGTCAGTTAAATCATAGGACAGTTATGTTGCGATAAAACAAACATGATGACCATTAGTCACTTAAATCATTCCTAATGGTCAGATTTCGCACAATTTCGGAAAATCTTTTTTCGTTTTATTTCAAAGGCATATACAAAGATCTGGTGCGAAAAATCAAAAATAGCTGCTGCTACAACCATTTTTAAAATTTCTCGTAATGATTCGACTTTGTTGTCTAACAAACTTTACTTTTCTTAATTAATACACGCACAAGCGCTCTCTCGCGCACATGCGCTCGTATGCGCATACACGCAAACGTGAATATAAAAACGCGCATTCATGCGCGAGTGCATATAGGCTACTCCTCCTTTAAGCTCCATGGCGCGACAGGCCTGGAAGGCCCTTGCGCTACCAGCGGCAGCTGACCTCACATTTACATGTATTAATCACAGATGTAGACGATTATACTGCCAGTGTAGGGGTGACATATGGTCAGCATGTCGGGTCCCCAGCTTTTATAGCGGGTTCTCTCAATCTGGAGTCGCTACTTATTGTAACTACACGAATATCTTACGCTAGTGGGTGGACCCGGTCCCATACTGGCCGAAATTGCGTGAGAAAATTTCTTCCTCTGGAGACTCGACCCAGCGCATGTCCGGAAGATCTGCGCCAAGGCCTCTTGACTTAACCACTCAGCTAAGGCGCGGGACGCATATAGGTTACATTCGCTCATATTCGCACGAGCTCATACACACACACACGTATGCGCGCACTCACATAGGCCTACACACACACACACACACACACACACACACAGTCTATATATATATATATATATATATATATATATATATATAGGCTATGTATAATGTTTACACTTTTTCAATGATACACTTAACAGGAACCTAAAATGACACACACACATACACACACACAAACAATTATATATATATATATATATATATATATATTATGTTTGTGTTCGAATACTTGAGTAGCTCAGTTGGTTAGAGCGCTAAACATACAGAGTTTAGAGACTCGGGTTCAAATTCCGACTCAAGCATTCATTTTTCTTTTCATATCAGATGTCAGTTGGAACGACTTCTCGCTACCTCTTGTGTGAATTGAGAATACTACATATATAAGAAAAATGTATGTTTGTGTTGGAATGCTTGAGTAGCTCAGTTCGTTAGAGCGCTAAACGAACAGAATTTAGAGACTCGAGTTCAAATCCCGACTCAAGGATTCATTTTTCTTTTTATATATAGGCCTATATATATATATATATATATATGAAAAGAAAAATGAATGCTTGAGTGAGGAGATTATAATATATATATATATATATATAGCCTGTTGACTATTTGTACCTGTCAAGTTGGCAATAGGTATATTTTGTTTTGTAAAGTTTTTGTAAAGCGGTATGACGAACTTCCGGTTGCCATTTTGTATAGTTAGTCTTAGAATAAACGTGAACAAGAGTAGTCATGTTTGTACAATCTCCGGGTCGAGGCTCGATATCTCCTCGTAAGATAGGATCGTTTATGATCACATCTCAGGTCCACACGGGGGCCTTAAGTATATACTTGGTTTGCTTAGTGAATAGTGAAATAGTGTAGCGACCAATATATTAAGGAAGTTTGTATAACTTCAAATCACGCCACGTGCTGCAACGCAAATTCTTGTAAGTGCTTTTTAAATATACCACGTTTCCATGGTCCTTATGGTCCCGATCTACATCGTGTGCATAAGAAGTTCGTCTACCAGCTCATATTCACCACATGTAATGAAATTGTAAGTACTATTAATAAAATAAGTGTTATTCCGACAAATTTCTTAGTTATTTATACAGTCCACTAGCTTCAGGTCCGTTTAAGTGCTTGGACGGCCGAACTCTAACTTGATTAGAAACTACCAACTGCGTCTCGGCAGTTGAGTGTACCAAGCAAGGTATGTTGTGTGCATCGGCATAATATACCGAGAAACATACCCTACAGAGTGAATCTGAATTCCCCTTTCAGAGTTTGAGGACTTGTAACATGGGCCAAGACAATTAATTTATCATAGGAACTCGTGTCCGGAAAGGTACCGATTTTCCGCTACACGCAAAATCACCTCGCACGCTTTTCGGCACCACTCACAAGGAAAATCTTGACTATGGTAGTACATACGTCATTCCCCGCTCACCTGATATTCCATGTCCACTGTAAGTTTGTTTACATGTTATTCAGTTGAGTTTGTAATCTGCCCAGAGACATTTTCACCTGCACAGTACAGTAGTAATCCACCACGACTGTACAAGGTGTACGTACTTCATTGGCACTGTGTTGCTGTTATCCATGCCATACACGTTTGCAGAATACGCAGACATCATGTTATTGCACGGCGAAGCTCGATGCAATGGCACGTCCGACTGCTTGGCCTGCACGTTCTCCCGATTTGACTTCACTGGTCTACTACCTGTGAGGTCATAAGAAAACCTTCATTTACGATAACCATGTAGAATCCGAGGAAGACCTACTAGCACGAGTTATGGCTGTGGCGGATATTGAATGACCAGGGATTGGTGATCGCGTGTTCGAGAACATGGTATAGGTATACCACATCTGTATTGAAGTCGGTGGTCGTTACACATCGAGTCCTTCTTGTAAATGGTTCCAGACGTCAGGCAGCTGGATTCGGAGAGAGCAACACGTGTTGTAGAGGTATTTTGTGTGAAACGGAAAAAAAGGGTACATTTCCGGACATAGGTTCCTATGTAAAATTTAATAGTCTTGGTCTCCTCTACAAGTCCCAAACTCTGTAAGGGAAATTTAGATCCACCTTGTATATACATCATGTTCGGTTTCTAATAAGTGTATAATTGAAGAAGTGTAAATATTATTCTAATATATCTAACAAATAGACTAAAACTATCAAACATTTATATGGTTTTCATAAATATTTATTTAATTTAACATTCGTAGCAGCTGTTTCACTACACAGTATCTTCTTCAGACGAATGTCATAAATACAAATATATTGTCTATTTATGTGTATAGCCAACTATATAAACAAATGTAACTAAGCAATACATTATAAACAAAAGGTAGACATAAACAAATAATATAGCAATGTATAAAACCTATCTAATATATAAAAATGTTTGTTTGTTTGTTGCTTTGTTTGTTTGTTCGTACTTTATGCGCGGCCATACCGTTGATCCGATTGTGATGGGGCTTTTTGCAAAATGTTCAGGAGATTCCCGGGATGAACATAGGCTATAAGAGAGTTGTGATTCTCAACTCCTACACCCTTAAAATCGCCCTTTGTAGTGGAAAACGTGAAAAAAGTAGCTCTTTGGACGCTTAAATGGCTTACGCTGCCTAAACCATAACAAATATACAAAATTAATGTACACAGAATTGAATATCTCAAAAAGCTCTACAAAAAAGTCCGTGACAGCATATGTTTATCTCTTACGGATAACTCACAATAACCATTTTTGTCTTTCATTGATGCCAAGAAGATCGAGACAAGTGCGTAGATTCCTGTGCAAGCATAGCAGCACATGGCGGGTATTCTTTTACGGATAACTCACAATAACGAATTTTGTCTTTTAGCTCATTTATGCCAAGAAGATCGAGATAAGTAGATTCCCGGGCAACACCGGATAATCAGCACGGGGAATCTTAAAATAATTACGATATACATTTATAATTATTTTTCATTTTACTTATTCAACTAATCATAAGAAGTACATTAATTTTTTGTCTTTCAGCTCATTTATGCCAAGAAGATCGGGATGAGTAGATTCCCGAACAACGCCGGGTAAACAGCACGGGGTATCTAAAAATAATTACGATATAAATTTTTCCTTCTACTTATTTAACTAAACATAAAACACATTAATTTTCGTATTTCAGCTCATTTATGTCAAGAAGATCGGGATAAGTAGATTCCCGGGCAACGCCGGGTAATCAGCACGGGGTATCTAAAAAATATAAATTTATAATTATTTTTCCCTTTACTTATTCAACTAAACATAAAAGCACATTAATTTTCATTTATATAGGCGTAGAAGTGCACGCCGGGTATTAGCTAATGATTTTATCCCGCCTGTCAAGGATATATTTTCATGAAAATATGCAAATGAGTGAGTGTATTAGGTGAACAAACACCTTTCAATTAAATTATGAAAATACAATTAACGAGCCACAATTAACTTTAGACAATATTGGCGCTGCACAAGTTTGCAGAACGTCGATGTAGACTGCAAACGAGGTCAAGAATATGACTAGCGTTTCTAATTTAACGAGCGATTGAGAATTTGTCCTTTTTAAAGAGTTAATTAAACGTAAACTCGTGTAGACGTGCGCCCCAGTCAGCACTTTGACATCGTTACATGTATTAATAACTTACAGACGCTTTGAAAGGTTCAATGCTGCGTAAATTTGAAACAACTTCTTACTAATTCGTTCCTAATTACTTAAATGGACATAATTAGAAGAACTACATAACGAGTAGTGCTGCGAGGTTGTTCTTTTGAAATTTGTTTACAGATCTTCATCGATCCTACTGACAAGGGAAATCTGCCTTGAAATTTCTTCCAAAAAAGCGTTGTGATCTACAAGGCCGTGTCATAAAATTGTATATATGTCACACTAAAATCTAGCTCCAAATCTCTCATTTAGTCCGTCGCTGTGGCATAGTCGGTAGAGTTCCTACCTTCCACTCCGACGACCCGGGTTTGATTCCCAGCAGGCTAAGGGGTTTTTAAAATGTCAACCTTGGGACTCGGTGTGTGTCGTGCCCTAGTTGTAGCCTACCCATTGGGGGTTTAATTCCTCTAAAAAACTCATTTAAACTACTAGGTAAGAAATACAACTCGTCACGTCGTGCATTGGATAACCCTCACTAAATGTGGTCCGTGCTGAACTCTCTCACTTCACTCTGTTCTAAGTCAAGCAGGGAGTTCATCTGCTACGCACAGCGGGTTGCTAATGCTGGATTCTGGCTTCGATCTCTATTATGCCTTACAGTTAAAATCAGCAGACTTTTTTGGCACGGTCTTGCTACATCACAACGCTTCTCTGGGAGAAACTTCAAGGTAGCTTTCGGTATGCAATATATGACAGTTTCCGTGTTAGCAGACACCGAAAATAACTATAACAAAAACATTAGTTATGTGTGCCTATATTCTGAACTGTATGTGCTTTCTGGAGCACGCCGTAGCATAGTTGATAAGGCAATATGCTACAACACGGAAAGGTCGGGGGTTCGAGTCCAGGTGCGATCAGGTTTTTCAAATTTGTCTAAACCATCTGGTGTGATCATGATTTTGGGATTGATTCAGCTTCTAACTAAAATGAGTACTAGAAGCTTGTTATAGGGTTAAATGCGGCCGTCACTCAGAACTGACAATCCGGTTGACATCTATAGTCCAGTCGCTGAGTCTCCGCCCTGACGTTTTCACGACAGTGATGCCGATATAATTATTCAATGGGAGGGGCTGCTTTATGTACTACGCGGAATATCGAATCATGGCGCTTAGAAGAAATACAGCCGACAACATCCCAGCAATTTTAAACCTTATTGGCAGTAGAGGATGGGTTTCTCCCTTTACCCCTTGTACAACCTAAACGTCATGGCGGGAGACCCAGCGACTGGACTGTAGTGCCGATTGTCTGGAAAGTTGGGAGACTTAACTTCTTACTACCCACAAGGAACTTCTAAGGTCTGTAGTGTATCACTTTACCTCAAAAAATCAGTGAAAAATTAAAAACACTTTCTTGTAGGTATTAGTCTATTCACCTGGGGTTTTCAGTCCAGGTGCAAGTACATATATATTCTGATTGTTTTACTGCTGACATGCAGGGATGGCCAAATGGAATTCGGATATCACTACGATCTTAACGTTTCCCACGATTTGTTTTGTATGTGAAAAAAAAACAAAACAAAACAATCCGAGCAAACCTCGCCCAGGAAACTTGTGCCGATCTGGGATCGGATCCTGGTTTGCTGCTTTCAAGGTAATAATGATACCCTGAGACTAACAGGGGTTGACATTATAATTTTGTATATAAACATCTTAATTTAAGTCTCTGAAATTAATATGGGTATTATACATGCCGGACAGGTCGAAGGCGATAAGCCAGACAAAAAAAGTACCTTGGTCGAAAGAGTGGCGGCCTTTCACCGTGAAAATACTATCGTCAAAAAAAGCGGACATGGTATCCATTGGTGTACATTTTTCCGGAGGTAAAATAGTCCCCCATTTGGTTCTCCGGGAGGGAACTACTTCAGGGAATCCATGCCAAAGGTTCAAATACGGGGACATGTTCCTAGAAACATGGAATATTGGGACATTATACTGTAGTAGGGCATTAAACATATTAACGCAGGAATTAGAAAAATCGTCCTTAGATGTAATCACTTTATAGGAAGTTAGATGGCCAGGAGAAGATAGGAATGTGGAAAGAAAGAGGAGAATGGTAGGCTTCTTGTAGGAAAACCAGAGGGAAAGCTCCCAGTTGGTAGACGAAGAATGGGGTGGGAAAATAATATAAAACATGATTTGAGGGAAATAAATTTTACAGGGGGTCTCGCGCTATAGACGAATGGTAAGGGCAAGATGCCTTGAAGACTTGCGCTGGTTCGAGTCTCCATGGGTGAAAGAATTTTCTTATGGAATTTCAACCAGTATGGGACCGGTGCCCACGCAGCATCGTAAGATATTTGGGTAGCTCCAATAAATAGCAGCTCCAAATTGAGAAATCCTGTTATAACGGCTGGGGATCCGATATGCTGACTAGATGTCACCCCTACACTGGCTGGATGATCGTCTACCTCTGTGATTAACACATGTGGACGTGAGTCCAGCAGCCGCCTATTAGGCCAAGGGCCTTCTATATCAAGTATTTTGATTAAAAGACTAAATTACCCCTGGCACTGGCGTATTATAACCTACTTCTAGGGTTTAGGGATAACAGCGTAAATTTGGGTTTAGTTTTTTAGTGTAGATTATGCAGGAATGATAGGAAAACATTAGCTCAGGATAGGGGTGTATGGAGGGCTTATGTCCGTGCCAAGAGTCTATGGGATCAATAGTACCAGTGAGTTAGCTTTTTTAATTATTATACCATGAACCCGGCTTGTTTTTTTAACCTATAGACTTTTTTGAAAATTGAGACCATCCTCAGCAGAAAATTGTTTTAGTCTTAGGAAAACATTAAGAAAGATCAATAGCGAAGTCACTTTACGGAGACGACTCAAATACTTCCATATAAATTTTATTTGTTCATCTTTGTTCTTTTCTGATATCGAGAGTATGCCATTAAATATAATTTCTTTTTTATATCTACTCTACTTTTTCAACTGTTTAGAGAGAGGAGAGATGATATTTTATTAAAGAAAGTCTTCTGATTTCAGATTCATTTATTCTAACCCCTAGGGCAGAAGCAGGTACAATGTTGTGAAGCCAGAACTTCATAGCGTTACATTTTAATATAAAAATTTAAATTGAAGATAAATATTTAAATTTGTTTTAATATTTACACAGATTCGGAACCTTGAAGCCGGAGTGAGTGTTTGATATCTGTTTAATGTATCAGTTCGTGCTCATGACGAGACTAAAGTGGAATGAAGAGATAGGAAAATGTTTTCTTTCTCTGTTGAATTTATCTTAAGTTTCCGTTTATTGGTCTCAGTCATACAACCGTGGATTGGTATGTGCCGCTTGCATGCAAACTTCAGCTTCAATTTGATAGCATAGTCAGCACATAAACTACGACTATAGTTTATATATTCACATTGAAAACCAAGGACACTGACATCCGCGCCACCTACAGTTCACTGAACTTAAAAAAAAAAATGAAAGTTTCAAACTCGTGTTCGAACTTACTTAGTATTTATTTAATGACGCTCTTTAACAGATCAAACCATTAGCTGTTGAATTCAAAGCTGAACGACAAAACCTCTACAAATTTAGGTCACACGGAAACTGTCAACGAATGCATGCCGAAACATTCCTTGAAATTTCTCCCAGAAAAGCGTTGAGGTGTACCAAGGCTGCGCAAAAAAAAAAAGTCGTTTTCAACTACAAGGCACAGAAATCTAAGCCAGAATCCAGCAATGCCAACGCACTGTACGTAGCAGATGTAATCTCTGCATGAGTTAAGAGTGGAGTGAAGTGAGGTGGGACGCTGCGCGGATGGCTGCTAGCGAGGGTTAATCAGTCTGCCAATACAGGAGTTGTATTACTACCCTATATTTTAAATGAGAGATTTGGAGCTGGATTTTAGTGCCTTGCAGTTAAAATGGCAGTTTTTTTTTACACGGCCTTTCTACATCAGAACGCTTCTCTGGAAAAAAAAATTCAAGCTAGGTTTCGGCATGCAATGGTTGACAGTTCCCTTCTCAAAGAAGCCCACATGACGCAATAGACATTAAAATATGATAGACGTCAGTCCACAGCTGTGGTCTCGAGGTAGCGTGCTGCCTTGTCACGCAGTGGGCCCGGGTTCGATCCCCGGTCGGGGCAGTTTTTCTGGGTGAGGTTTTTATCGGGGTTTTTTCCTCACCTGTAGGACAAATGTCAGGAAAACTTTAAGGCCCGAACGGTTCCCGAAATCATATGGCCATCATCATCATCCTTCACCGGTCTGGAAAGCAACGGGAAGCTACCACACCTATAATTCCCTAGTAAAGCTGCATGCATAGCATGGAAATGCTATGATTGCAGTGAAGGACCTGCCTTCGGGCAGAATTATTATGGATGGATGGAGACCTATCATTCAACTGCTGACCTCACATCCACATGTGTTAATCATAGTGATGGATGATCATCCTGTCAGAATATACGCGATATTTGGTCAACATGTCAGGATTTCTATCCGTTATAATTGATTACTTACTGCAGCTAATCAAATTCCTCGCTTACTGCATTCCATACTGACCAAATTCCATGAGATTTTTTTTTTCTTCACGGGGATTCGTCTGGTTTTCCTACAAGAAGTTTCCAAGCCTGTCCTTCATTCCTCATTCATGGCACATGCCCTGCCAATTGCAGTCTATGATACCTAATTTTTTTTATATCTGGTTTCCTATACACCTACTAACTGTAATGACTTCCGACCGATTAGCATCCTTCCGACATTATCTAAAGCCCTGGAACATATTGTACATAAGCAAATGACTCAATATCTCCAAGAAAATCACCTCCTTGATCCTTATCAATCCGGCTTTAGATCTGGTCATAGCACAACCACAGCTTTGCTAAAAAATTACTGAAGATATTCGTGAAGCCGTGGACAGACGTCAATTGACTCCTTTAACCTTACTTGACTTCAGCAAAGCTTTTGACACAGTAGACCACGACTTACTTATGATAAAGCTCAAGCACCTACACTTGTCTGACAGCGTTGTATCCTGGTTCTACTCATACCTGCACGGTCGACAGCAATACGTTTCATTAAATTCTAGATCTTCGTCTTGGCTCAACGTGCCGGCTGGAGTCCCCCAGAGCAGTGTTCTCGGACCTCTTCTTTTCTCAATCTACATAAATGACTTACTAACTGTACTGAAGCACTGCCGTTATCACCTCTATGCTGATGATCTCCAAATTTACCTACATTCGCCTCCTCATTCTCTCTATAAAAGCTTGACGAAAATGGATGACAATCTCTTATCCATCTTTTAACTGGTCTCCAAGTATCGGTCTAAATCTAAATCCTAGCAAGTCACAAATAATTCTAATGGGACAACAAAGACTGCTTACAACCTTTGACCTATCTACACTTCCAAACATTACTATAAATAATATAATTATCCCTTATTCTTCTTCAGTAATAGATCTTGGACTACATCTAGACGCAAATTTAGCCTGGCAAACGCAAGTGAAACACATATGTAAAAAAGACTTTCTCCATCTTACATTATCTTAGACGTTTAAAGAATTTTCTCCCAGTTTCGTTAAAACATCCTTGTGCAGTATCTTGTGTTCCCACACTTCGATTATTGTGACATTATATATAATGATCTAAACTATGACTTGTCGCAGAGACTGCAGCATGTTCATAATGCTTGCGTTCGATTCATTTTCAATATCCGCCTTTATGACCATATTTCCGAACACTTTAATAACCTCTCTTGGCTCCGTCTTACTGACAGACGTAAATTGCACTCTCTTTCACTACTTTTCAAACTTCTGAATTCCCACATTCCTACTTACCTGGCGTCCAGATTTGAGAAGTTATCCTCTTACCACAATATTTACACTAGGTTACAAGATAGCAGTCTGCTAACAATTCCTCTTCATAGCACCTCCTCCTATTCTACTTCCTTCACAATAGCCTCTGCCCGCTCCTGGAATCTCCTTCTTCAAGATATCAGGGGTTGCCGCACACTTGGCACCTTTAAGTCACGCTTATACAGTTACCTGTTGCCTAATAATTAATTTTTCTCTATTTATTTAATTTTATACTATGTCATTAATCTTTTCCTCGTTTTTTATATATCTTTTACTTATTATATAGCGTATTATTTCGTTAAATTTAGAGTAAATCAAAATACATTATAAATATTAATTGTATTGTATTCATAACTTGTAATCGTTTACATATATATTGTAATTTAGATGTAAGACTATTTTTTTGTATTTTTTAAACCTGGTTGAGTGGTAGACAAGGCCTTAAGGCCTTAACTCTGCCAGGAAAAATAAAGCTATTATTATTATTATTATTATTATTATTATTATTATTATTATTATTATTATTATTATTATTATAAAGTTCATGTAGCTCACTATTAAGAAGAATTCTCCATTCGCCTGTCTGTTCATTTCTATTTGGTCCAAAAATGTTCCGAAGAACTTCATTCTCAAGTACTCCTAATATTTGCTCCTCCCTTAAAGTAAGAATCCACGTTTCGCATTTATAGGTGTATAACATAACTTGGAAAATAACAGTTTTATATATTTTCAGTTAAGGCTTCTTAAGAGAAGTTATTTATTTTAGCCTCTTCCTTTATAGTCACTTTTAAGCATTTCACGCCACCCAACATTTATGGGGACTCGACCTTTCTGCAGAAAATTTTAAACTCTGAATCAATTCATATATTTGACCACACAAGTACACCGGGGGACCTCACCAGATGAGCCAGGTCCACTTCTGAGACAGTACGAACATTTAAGACGAGTCACACCACTCACTCATACATTTATTCTAAACAAGGCGAATATGATATGGATATTTATTATCGCCAATTACTGATAATTGTCCTATACGTAAGGAAACACCCCCATCCAGGTAATATGTCCCAACAGTGAATCCAGCCCAGGCCCCGTTGCTCATCTGGCATCGACGTTACCCCATGACCAGATCGATGAACCTACAGTTTGTTTTAGCTTTCGTAAATTTACGGCACGCTTCTACGCCGTGGTCGAGCGGTCTTAGACATGACGTCAGATATAGGCGACTTGGCGTTAGTTCAAGTCCCTTAACGTGATATTTAATAATAATAATAATAATAATAATAATAATAATAATAATAATAATAATAATAATAATAATAATAGCTTTGTTTTACCTGGCAGAGTTAAGGCCTTGAGGCCTTGTCTGCCACTCAACCAGGTTTTAAAAATAGTATAAATTTAAATAAATAGAGAAACCTTAATTTTATTTGACAACAGGTAACTATATAAGCGTGACTTAAAAGAGCCAAGTGTGCGGCAACCCCTGAATCTTGAGGAAGGAAATTCCTGGAGCGGGCAGAGGCTATTGTGAAGGAAGTAGAATAAGAGGAAGTGCTATGAAGAGGGATTGTTAGCAGACTGTTATCTTGTGACCTAGTGTCAATATTATGGTACGAAGATAACTTCTCAAATCTGGACGCCGTAACTAGGAGTGTAGGAATTTAGAAGCTTGCAAAGTAGTGAAAGAGAGTGCAATTTATGTCTGTCATTAAGAAGGAGCCAAGAGTGGTTATTGAAGTGTTCGGAAATATGATCTTAACGGCGGATATTGAAAATGAATCGAACGCAAGCATTATGAACACGCTGCAGTCTCTGCGACAAGTCATAGTTTAGATCGTTATTATAACGTCTCAATAATCTAAGTGTGGTAACACAAGATTCTGCACAAGGATTTGTTTTAATGAAACTGGGAGTAAATTCTTTAAACGTTTAAGATAATGTCAATTGTCTTAGAAGTGAGTAAAAACCCTGATTCAGGTAACTTGTTCCAACCGCGAATCCAACCCGGGTCCGCTGCTCCTTAGGCAGTGACTTTACCTCTTGACCACATCGATGGACCAAAAGTTTCTTTTACCAGTCTTAAATCTATGACACAGCTCTACGCCGTAGCCGAGCGGTCGTAGGCAACAGATCGGAGCTAGCTATGCTACTTGGCGATAGTTCGAATCCCCTAACATTTACTGACAGTTAAATTTAGTGGACTATTTAACTCATGCTCCAAATGGGAGTCAATGACCAATCACGTTTCAATGATTTCTGTTTTACAACCAATCAGAGTCGTGTTTCACGAAATATTTATCAGTGTTATAATTACCATATTAAACAAGGCTCCTCCTTTTTAATATTCTGAACAGGTCTGAGCATTATTTTGCAGTGACTGAGCCTGTGAGAAATACGGCTACCAGATTGTATATATAGCGCATGAATGTCAACACATACCGCATGCGGGAGTTAATATAAAAACATTTGTAGCAATTGATTATACCACCAAAAAAAGAAACCACTGTTTGCACTTTCATAAATGTATTTTTCCCAGGTAACAATCCAGAAAAATATAATTGTCATATTTACATCATACGACATCAGAAATGAATTAATATACAGTTTGATGTGTTTCAATTTTTCTCCACTAGAGAGCATTCTTACAATATTGGGTTCCTTTGGCAATAAATAGTATGATCTGGTTGCAGTGATAAACAAAGGAAGCAGATGAAGCGCACCTATCGCTTCTCATTTGTTTTCAAACATCGTCGTTTACGTTAAATATATAAATATTTTAAAATAACTATAGTTAAATAATGATTTGTGAGTAAACAGCTTAATTTTATTCGTTAAATAGTCCTAACAAATGCC
>JASPKZ010002632.1:0-41479 GCA_030220185.1 Diploptera punctata | reverse complement strand
GGGAATTTTCTAGAATATAAACTAGTGGATTCAGAATTCCTAATTCTATTCTAGGGAATTTCTAGAATATAAACTAGTGGATTCAGAATTCCTAATTCTATTCTAGGGAATTTTTAGAATATAAACTGCAATTTTTCAGTCTTGGGAGTTTATGTCACTGTTGTGACGTCGGAGTATCGTCGCTGCCTTGTGCACAACGAATCCTGGTTATGCTCACAAGTAAGACAAATGTCAGAAAACATTGAATAATCAGAAAGGTGATCATATTTCTTGTATGAGTCTACATAAATTCATATATTAAAAAAACAGAATATAAGCAATTAAATTGGTATGGGCACGTACGACGAATGCAAGAAGAAAGGTTACCCTGAAAAACATTGGAATGGCGTCCACTTGGAAGAAGAAGGAAATGAAGGCCTCGAAACTCGCGGATGCAAGAAATAAGAACTGGAATGAGAACAAGAGGACTGGAGGACATGGAGTGGATGGATAGAGACGAGTGGAGAAGAAAATAAAACTTTAGGCATAGAAAGATGGGTAAACATTAAAAATCTGTATATAAACATATAAATTAATAAAAAGGGGAGACAGTCACTGCAACTTATAGTGAATAATTACCTGAGCAATGTATGCGTGTGGTTTTAATTTTTTTCAAATAAAATTCAGAAAATCCCTGAAAATTCAATGTTGAAATTAAATTTATGAGAACGGTTGGCAGGTTATAAATTAATGGATAAGAAAAATAAATAACAAAATAAGGCAATAACTAAATATCCATCCATAGTAATTCTGCAAGAAGGCAGGTCCTTCACATAGCATTTTCATGCTATGCTTGCAGCTTTACTAGGGAATTGTAGGTGTGATAGCTTCCCGTTGCTTTCCACACCGGTGAAGGATGATGATAAGGATGATGATGATGGCCATATGATTTTGTGGACCGTTTCGGCCTTAAAGTCTTCCTGATATTTGTCTTACAGGTGAGGAAAAACCCCGATAAAAACCTCACCCAGAAAAACTGCCCCGACCGGGTATCGAACCCGGGCCCGCTGCGTGACAAGGCAGCACGCTACTTCGAGACACAGCGGTGGACTAACTAAATATATCGAACTTAAATGAAAAAAAAATGAATAAAGGACAAAATGAACAGACCATTTAAACCCGTAACCAATAGAAAATGTAGTAAAACAGGCACTGTTACTCAAAGCCAAAGGACGAATATGGATGAATCAAAATATATGGTTTAGTATTTTTTGGAGCCAGAACAGACACAAATGCCTAACCCCTGAAGTAGAAGAGGAAGAAGAAATGAAAAAGAAAAAACAAACATTGAATAAGGACAAAATGGACAGACAATTTAAACCGGCAACCAGTAAAATATGTAGTAAAACAGGCACTGCTATACGAAGCCAAAGGAAGAAGATGGGCGAATAAAAAAATAGGAAAAATAGGGATTAGTATTTTTGGACTTGGGACAGACAGAAATGTCTAGGCCCTAATCCCCGAAGTAGAAGAAGAATAAAAACAAGCAGAAGCAGTGAAGGCTCAATAAACTTCACTGCATCTTATGGTATAATGCGGTATACATTTCCACCGCTGTGGTCTTGAGGTAGCGTGCAGACTTGTCACGCAACGGGCCCTGGTTCGATCCCCGGTCGGGGCAGTTTCTGGGTGAGGTTTTTATCGGGGTTTTTCCTCACCTGTAAGACAAATATCAGGAAAACTTTAAGGTCCAAACGGTCCCCGAAATCATATGGCCATCATCATTATCATCATCATCATCATCCTTCACCGGTGTGGAAAGCAACGGGAAGCTACCAACACCTACAATTCCCTAGTAAAGCTGCAAAGCATAACATGAAAATGGTATGATTCAATTCCCTAGTAAAGCTGCAAAGCATAGCATTGCAGTGAAAGACCAGCCCTCGGGCAGAATTACTATGGATGGATGGATGATATACATCTGTTAACCGATAAACTATTATATATTAATTATCATAATTGTATTCATTTCACTGATTGAGGAGTGTGTGAACTGTGAAAATAATTTCAAAAATATTCCAAATACTTAAATATTGTTACCCACTAAACATAAAAAAAGACGTTTATCATAAGTAATGCCACGAGTGATTTCCAAATTATCGATAAATTCACGACTCACGAAGTGAGGAGTGAATTTATCTAGAGAATTTGGAAATCAAGAGTAGCATTTGTTAGGACTATTTAACGAATAAAATTAAGCTGTTTACTCACAAATCATTATTTAACTTATTAGTTTTAAAATATTTATATATTTAATGTAAACGGCGATGTTTGAAAACAAATGAGAAACGATAGGTACGCTTCTACTGCTTCTTTTGTTTATCACTGCAAACCAGATCATACTATTTATTGCCAAAGGAACGCAATATTGTAAGGAGGAGCTTTCTTTAATATGGTAATTATAACACTGATAAATATTTCGTGAAACACGACTCTGATTGGTTGTAAAAACAGAAATTATTGAAATGTGATTGGTCATTGACTCCCATTTGGGGCATGAGTTAAATAGTCCATTTAAAGAACTAGGTAGCCTTCAGATTAAGGCGTTCACTATCTCAGGGGAAGCTAAAGCTAATTTCCTTGATATTCAGAATGCTTAAAATCAGTTTTAAAGATTTTGAATTAAATTTCTTTATTTTATAATACGTACTTTCTTGTTGCCTTTCCTGATTAATGCATATTATATAATATATTGTGTTATATCGCTAGAGTGAATACCTTTACGTTCCATTAATATCAAATGTTATCCATTATGTTGAACATGTGTGCCTGCAGGACGTCCTGATAACACTCCTCCGTGTTCTCGTCTGAATGAATATCTAGAAATAATAATAATCTTATGGCCAACCGGACCCTTTATAAATACTATTATAATAATTACACATACATTATAGGAACATTTTAAGTTACCCTCCACCTAAAGCTGGAGGTATATCTTAGGAGAAAAGATAATTTTAATGACAGTATTGTACATCCTTATGTTTCTATATTATCTTTATCTTCTTCTTCTTCTTCTTCTTCCTTCCAAGTATTAGGCCAAGACCTGTTACGATCCTATAGAAAATTTTCCCTCCAGCGTTTCATAGGACGGCCCAGTGATCTTCGTCCTCTTGGTATATAATTATAAACAGCTTTGGGGATCCGATTTGAACTCAATCTTTCAAGATGGTGTTTCCAATTTAGTTGGTACTGTTTAATATATTCCAAAATTGGCGTAGTCTTCAATTCTTTTAAGATATCGGTGTTCCTTTCCGATCCCATCTGGTGTAACCCGCTGTTCTGCGCATGAATCTCATTTCACAAGCCGTTATTCTGCTTTCATGTTGTTTTTTTAGTGTCCATGCTTCACTACCATAGGTCAACACTGGTCTAGCCAAAGTGTTATATAAACGTAATCTGGTGTTTTTTTGTACAAGGGATGGTTTCATAACTTGATTAATAATTCCTAAACTTTTATTATAACTAGTAACTTTTTTTTTTATCTTTATATACTGTATATTTGTCAGCCCAAACAATTTTATTTTGATATGTAGTGAGTCTTGACTACAGGAAATCTATGGGACACGTGAGATTCTTTTGTGATGTTTCCTGATATTTGTCCCTTCAATTTTGTCTCCATAACTTTTTTTGTATTAAGGATTTTTCTACATTACAGCAGTTATCCTTCAGCCCAAATGTAATTTGCTCCGCCACAGATTTCTATCCTCAGCATCCTCTTCTTTGAGGCCTGTGCTGATCATGTTTCTCCTCACTTCATCCATCCATCGTTCCCGGGTTTTCCTCTCCTCCTCCTGCCTTCAGCAGTCCAATCCAGCATCATTCTGGGGATTCTATTACTCTCCATCCTCTTCAAATGTCTTCCAACATCCTATATTCAGAGTTCTTTTTCGTCGCTTTTGTTGTTGTAATTTTATCTGTCCGGTTTTAATTTCTTTGAGCCTTTTTTGCATTGCCTAATTTTTATGTAAAACGGGGAGCTAGCACATCGCTACAACCCCCAACCTGGAGGACCAGGTCATTTGTTTTCGAGGTTTTCTTTCCCTAGCCCTTGACGAGCCAAATTCTACCTACAAGGCAGCAGTGTTTGTTCCCTAGACACTTACTGGGTACTATCACTTGGGAGAGCTGAACCCATATTTTTTAACGAGGTTATTACTCCTCCGCCTTACCCTTTTTCAACCCGGCTTGCGACAGGCTTCGGCGGGCTTCCATTTCTTATTTATGTAATTTTCACCTTGTTTTATTATAATTAATTTTTTGGGAATTTATTTACTTTATACTAGTTTTACTTTCAACCTAATGTAATTTTATTCTTCTAAAAATTCCTGTCTTCCGCATTTTATTTTGTCAATCCCATCCTCCTGATCATCCAGTGTTCTTGTGAATTTTTCTCTTCTCATTTTTCCTTCAGAATTCCATTATAAAATCATTTTTGGAATTCTGTCTTCTCCCATTCTTTTAAATTGTCAAAAATATTCTTATATTAAGCTGATTTTAATTGTCAAAGAATGATGACCATTCCACTGTAACGAATATCGCGTTTTTCATATATTTATGTATCTCAACCATCGTATTTCATTGAATGATGCCCTTTAACAACTTAAGTCATTAGCGAAGTAATTCAAATCTGCGCATGAAAGGGCCAACAAATTTTACTCTGTGACATTTTATTTCAGACTTGAGGTTCTTTCATGTGACGTAAATTTACGTCACTGGACCCACGGCTTTACTTCCTTTCAGAAGGAAATTATAATAAGGATTTTTACATCCTTAAAATACATCGATCCCTTTCGAGTTTGAACTCGAAAACCTTGGAACCAGGTCCTAGAATGTAATTTTGCTTTAAAATATGAAATTTGAATTAATTTTGAAGTTAAAAAAACTTTCAGGTAATCAGCATCATACATCGGAATCTATTTTTTTTATCTTTCCTTGCTCATTTTTTGCGGGAAACTCGGATCAGAGGCAATATGGTAACTGTATTTTAAAATGTGGGATATGAAACAATTTTGAAATTTAAAGGAATTTATATTTTTCTCTGATTACTTGAGCATCCGTACCTCGTAAATCAAAAGTTCTTCTCTGTTATATATTATAAAAATATCTGAAATTTTAAGTCGTGTTTATGCCCAATTGAAATGACATTTTTTACAATTAAAAAAAAATTAAAAAAAACATGCAGAAAAACTATAAACTTTGGATTTCGGCGTGTGTGAGCTCTTGTTTATCTAATAAAATAAGTTACTATTATTTTAAAATGTCTTCAAATCTGTAATTTATAACGCATAAGAAATTAACAAAAAAAAAATATAAGTAAAATAAGACATTCGTTACGATGCAATGATCCATATGTTTAGAAATAAAATTATCTCAAAATATTATTTTATTATTATTTTTTTATTCAAAAACCACCACATTGTCATTTCAACATTCTGGTATTCTCTCCTGGTATGGCGTTATTGTAACCAACTTCTGAGGTCGGGGCGCTTGGAAGGCGCAGTTACGCTGCCCCGATGATATATTATAGGTGATGATGGTATTGATGCGCCAGGAGAGGCCTTAATCCTAAACATAATGAATATGTTAATGATGATGATGACGATGATGATGGCGATGATGATGATAGTCAGATGACGTTCGGGGAACGTTTGGGCCTTAAAATGTTCTGATATTTGTCTTTCAAGTGAGGAAAAACCCCTATAAAAACATCACCCAGGAAATTTATCCCGACCGGGGATAGAACCCGGACCCGCTGCGTGACAA
Source organism: Diploptera punctata (assembly GCA_030220185.1). Lineage (NCBI taxonomy): Eukaryota > Metazoa > Arthropoda > Insecta > Blattodea > Blaberidae > Diploptera > Diploptera punctata. The sequence continues at coordinate 35,677 of JASPKZ010002632.1, read as the reverse complement.
GGCAGCCCGCTTTATAACTATTCCATTGTATCTAACAATATGATTATACCTCAAGTAAAATACTGCATGTGAATTTGTTCAGAATTGTTGGTCACTTGAGCCAGATACAAACACTTAATATAGTTTATTCGATAAGTTAATATACAAAAATAAAATAAAATATTTTTGATATAGTTACCTGTGTAAATATTTTATTCCCTTTAATTATATTCTAGAGTAGTGGAAAGCAAACGGGAAGCTACCACACCTACAATTCCCTAGTAAAGCTGCAAACATAGGATGAAAATGCTATGATTGCAGTGAAAGATCTGCCCTCGGGCAGAATTACTATGGATGGATATTTTAGAGTAATGATTATAATAGCCCATGTGTAACGCTATTATGAAACAATTTTGTTGAGATATTTTAAAACGCCTTTGCGATATTATGGATACACAGTTTATGAGGAAGTTCATGGTGTGGCCACTAATGGGAGTAACAGACCACTAGATATTATTGCATTTAGACCATCTTCTAAAATTCGTATGGTAGTAGATCCCATAATTCGTTTTAAGGCTCGTAGTGGCCAACCTGAGGAAGTTGACTGTGAAAAGAAAGCCATATATGAGCCAACAATTGACTATTACAAAGATAAATACCAATTAGATAGTATAACTGTCACAGGATTGATGATCGGGACAAGACGTACTATACCAGGATTCTTAGACAAATTTTGGAATTTGTTAGATTTGGACAGAGTGTATCTTTCTAAAATTGCCATCGCTGCCATTAGAGGATCAATTTCAATTTTAGGAAACCATCTTAACAAAATTTCAATTTTATAGAATATACTTGAAATATAATTTGAATTGTTTAACTGTAGGCTTTCACGGCCGGCGTCTTGATCCCTATTAGGTTCGTCTTCCGGGCATATAGGCCGTGGTCCAGTCGTTCTTCTACTCGACTGTTCGTCTACTGCTGCGGTAGACATCATCAGGAGATACTGCGTGCTCTCTGTGAACTCCTCAACAGTCGGCTGCAGACAATTTGAATTGTTAATGTATTTACAAAATGTATTTCATCAATTTCGAAAATGAATTAACTGTATAACTTTGTCCTTGTGACAATCCTCTAATGAGGAAAGTTTTGTATAATAAAAAAATTCCTAAATCAAGACAATTTTGCACTATATATGACGTTCTGATTTCGGAACATATTTCGCGGATTTCTCCGGATGTGGTGATATGTCTTGTTCTTTCCTTGTAACAGGAAATTGTTAAGACGATGAATCAGTGTTGGCTGTGTTTGTGCACCTGGTTTACTGATTGTTTTTGCGTGTTGCTACTAAAATGTGTCATCGACATCTTGCTATAATGTCACAACTCTTTTCCATAAAATGTCAAACACAATGAATGCATTTTAACTACTGTGAAATGTTGCAATACATGTAGCTCTGCCATATTATTCCTTTTTGAACAATCGCATTGCCCGGACTATTTCTATCTATCTATCTTCGGGTTTTTACAGCTGCTGCCGTCTTCCCGTGCCAAACCTCCAAAGCCTACGGTCTTGGGGCATCTTCGATGCTTAGCCCTCTAGCTTGCATTACTGTCTTCATGTTTTCCTTCCATGTTAACCTTGGTCTTCCTCTTTTCTTCTTTCTGTTAGGATGCCATTCATATAGTTGCTTCGGCCATCGCTCATCTTCCATTCTTAAAACATGTCCTAACCACTTTAATTCCTTTTCCTCAATTCTTTCAATTATGCTTTCTTCTGCTTCCATTATGTTTCTAAATTTCCTTATTTGTGACCCGTTCTAATTTAGACTTTCTGGCACTTCTTCGTAAATAATCCATTTCTAGAGCTATTAGTCTATTCTTGTAGTACTTATTGATTGTCCATACGTCACTTCCGTACATTGCAACAGATTCCACCAATGTTTTACCAATATATTTTTTTGTGTCTTTCCAAATATGCTTATCTCACCATATGGAATTTAATGATGATATTATTTTGCTACTCAATTCAATTCTATGTTTTATGTTCTCTTTGCCTATACCTTCGATGTTATCCATAATTATTCCCAAATATTTAGTTTGTTTCACTTGCTTTATTTGGATTCCATCTTCCAATACTAAATTTTCTCTTTCATTGCTATTTATTGCCAGATATTCTGTTTTTTGTAAATTTACTGTGAGACCCCATGATTCATATGCGTTTTTTCAACCTTTTTTATCATGAATTCCATATCAAAATTGTCTTGTGCTAAAACCAGTTGATCATCGGCAAATTGTAATGTCAGCAAAAATCTATTGCCTATTGGGATCCCCATACCTTTGCAGCTTTGTTTCCATTTCGTTAATATAAATTCTACATAAATATTAAATAAAATTGGTGATAGACTGCACCCTTGTTTTCAATCCCTTTGAGGTGTTTATAGGATTAGACATTATATTTCCCATTTTAACATAAGCCGACTATTTCACTTCGTATTTTAAAATCTGCAGTATTTTTTTTTCTTCGTTTATCGAAATGTATATGAGTATATTGTAAACTTGAATAAACGTCTACATTTTAACATTTTTACGTATAATTAAAGTACATTATTTGTTTTTTTTTATTTCTTATTCACCTTAAAGACGACTACAAATTAATATCGTATCAAATTTAATTTACACAATATTTTATGTAATGTAATAATTTCAAGTGGACAATTCAAATCTAATATATAAAAACGAGTATTTGTTTGTTTGTTCGTACTATATGCGCGGACATACTGTTGATCCGATTGTGATGGGGCTTTTTGCAAAATGTTCAGGAGATTCCCGGGATGAACATAGAACTATAAGAGAGTTGTGATACTCAATTCTTACATAATTAGCTGGACGGATAAATTTCTAGCGATTGGCAGTTGTAATTGGACTTGCCATGGAGTGCACGACGAGGTGTGAACCAAGAAACCATCGACAATGTGCAAGTTGCATTTCAACTCAGACCTCAAAAATCGGTTCGTCGTGTTTCACGGGAACTGCATTTACAAAAATCAAAATCAGCCATTCATAAATTCCTCTATAAGCGGCTACATCTTCAGGCCTATATAAGTGCAAATTATGCAAGCGTTGCTGCTAACTGACTTCCCCACAGCGTGCTGAATTTGCTGATTTCATGCTGAACGCAATTGGCAAAGAGAGTGAGTACCTGCAGAGGGCGATGTTCTCCGATGAAGCGACTTTTTCTGTGTCTGGACATGTTAACCGCCATAACGTTCGGATATGGAGGAACTGGTGATTTACCAGACTCAGTATACCACCATACTCATTGTGCTTTTCCTGTGGTGTCGTTATTGTCATTTATATCACAATCTGCAACAAATTTAATGTAAACAAAACTTTGAGGAATGTAAAATACGTCGCAAAAACCCGTATGTCTCTATCTCAAATAGTTTACGAATGAAGTTACATTGTTTTGGTAGCAGGACTTTGTGGACACCCTGTAGAACAGCAACCCCAGTGGAACATAATAGCACGGTGTGATTTATCGTATAACACATCATGGTCACCATTTCATTGAAAGCAAACTAATTGGACCGAAACATAGATATCTCATGAGCGTTTCTGTACCTTGTTTGTATTGTACCATGATATAGTGCTGAATACGTGTTAGGTGATGTGATTCCAGCATGATGGTGCCCTAGTCATAATACATTAATTGCACGAGATGCCTCTAACCATGTATTCCCAAATCGGTGAGTAAAGAGAAGTTTGTCCTTTTCTGAGATACACAAGGAGCTCATCTGATCTAACATTGTTAGATTTATTTCTTTGATTACGTATGCAGACAGTAGACGTAAACCATGTCCGTGAACATGAAAGATTGTATTGCAACTGCATGTATCCTATTACAAATACATTGCCAAAAGTAAATCAATTACTGATGTCACAAGCCAAGCAGTCTTTCAATGACTATTTAACTCATGCCCCAAATGGGAGTCAATGACCAATCACGTTTCATTGATTCCTGTTTTACAACCAATCAGAGTCGTGTTCACGAAATATTTATCAGTGTTAGGATTATCATATATTAAACAAAGCTCCTCCTTTTTAATATTCTGAACAGGTCTGACCGTTAGTTTGCAGTGACTGAGCCTATAACAAATACGGCTACCAGATTGTATATAATAGTGCTTACATGTCAACATTTGTAGCAATTGATTATACCACCAAAAAAAGAAACCACTGTTTGCACTTTCTTAAATGTATTTTTTCCCAGGTAATAATCGAGAGAAAAATATAATTGTCATATTTATATCATACGACATCAAAAATGAATTAATATACAGATTGATGTGTTTCATTTTTTCTCCACTAGAGAGCATTCTACAATATTGCGTTCCTTGGCAATAAATAGTATGATCTGGTTGCAGTGATAAAACAAAAGAAGCAGTAGAAGCGTACCTATCGTTTCTCATTGTTTTCAAACATCGCCGTTTACATTAAATATATAAATATTTTAAAATAACTATAGTTAAATAATGATTTGGGAGTAAACAGCTTAATTTTATTCGTTAAATAGTCCTAACAAATGCCACTCTTGATTTCCAAATTCTCTAGATAAATTCACTCCTCACTTCGTGAGTCGTGAATTTATCGATAATTTGGAAATCACTCGTGGCATTACTTATGAAAATTATCATCATTTTGAACAATATTACTAACATTACTGTAAGTTGAATACTGCACAGTGTTATATTTTTCCAGATATTTTTATTTATTTTGATGTGCTGTGAACAAATATCGCCAGAAACTTCTTTTTTGTACGTGTAGAATAATTTTGTCTTTATCATCATCATCATCATGAACAAATTCGTTTTAGGCCATGTGGTCTGTACGGTAAACCTAGCGAAGATGGTCTTGATCTTTCCACCGATGTTTTGGTCTTCCTTGGTCCCTATGTCTTTTTGTCTTTATGAAGTAGAGTAATGGAATCCCACAACATGTAAAACATTTACAGTGTGAAAATGTCATTGTATTATCATTTGAAAAAAATTGTGGTACGAGTAACCCTTCATGTATTAAAATGCTAAAATAATTTAATTACATGTACTATTTGTTCCTTCAGTGCGATTTTAAGTTCAATTGTAATGCATTTTGCGGCAATAACAGTTGAAGAGTTTTCGGAGGAACTAAGATTATGCGTGTGTGTATATATATATATATATATTAACGGACATGCACACGCACATATATGAACAAGCGTCTGATACTCATTTCCGTTAGAGGCTGAGTCGACCCCAGGGCCATAGTGCCACCAGAAGGTTTGGGTCAGTTTAAAAATCCCGACCCCACCGGGACTTGAACCCCCGACGTTCCGGATTTTAGCGCAGTGCCTTAACCACTACGCTACGGCGTGCCACCCCCCCCACACACACACACACATATATATATATATATATAGTGTTCTGTCCAAGAGCAAACTCAGCATTCTTCACTCTTTCATTAACTCAGCTTTCATTTTTGTATCCGCATACAAAACCATTTATTTTAATATTCTCTATCATCTGATGTCTTTTCCTGCTTCTAACTTTCTTTCCGTTGACCATTCCTTCTAGGGCATCCGTCAGCAGGTAGTTTCTTCTTAGCCAGTGATCAAACCAATTTCTTTTCCTCTTCTTTATGAGTTCCAGTATTGTTCTTCCTTCACCCACTCGGTCTAGCACATCTTTATTTTTAATTTGTCTGTCCATTTTATACGTTCCATCCTTCCCATATCCACTTCTCAAAAGCTTCCAGTCGCTTTTCCTCATTCTGCCGTAATGTCCAAGTATCTGCACCATACAATGCTACACTCCACATAAAGCACTTCACTAGCTTCTTCCGTAATATTTTGCCAAAGGTTCGCAGAAAATGTTTCTATTCTTGTGTTAAAGCTTCTTTTCCCATTGCTATCCTCTGCTTTACTTCTTGATCGCAGTTCAATATATATAGACTCTATTTAAATTTCAGTCATGATCGTTGTTGGTGTCTACTATAGAGGATCAGTGAAGATCTGTACTTTTTTTTCAAAAATCTTGTCATGAGAACAATTTCAATATCTCAATTCCTTCGGAATTCACTAAAACCATGAAAAATAAGTCAGGTTGGTCGGTATCGTGTTTTGAGCTCATGATGTTACGAACATGAACAATTGGCACAATATAAAAGTGTTGTTTAGTAAAGATAAATTTATTTCCTTCTGGATTTTTTTCGTGTTGAGACTTGAAAGTAGTTTTGAAGTTCCTTAGGACAGGTTACTGGCCCGACGCTAAGTAGTCAGTGGTAAGGCTGCTACCTTCAAGATTAAAATGTATAAAACACTGGCTCTTCCAACTCTTTTGTATGGTAGCGAGTATGGACGTTGAAACAGAAGGATATACAGAGACTTAGATCTGCTGAAATGAGATTCCTTCGGGGACTGCAGGATACACACTACTAGATCACAAAAAGAATGAAGAACATCTTAGAAGAATTACACATGGAATCTTTAGAAACAAATTTCTGATTATAAGTCAAGATGGATACAACATGTTCATCGAATGGAAGATCACAGAATACCCAAACATATGTTAGATATCAACCTGCAGGAAGAAGAATACCAGGACGTCCACTCAAAAGACTTTTGGATGGTGTTTTCACTTGAAGCCGAAACAGGTCAACAAATGGCCAAATTCGTGAATGTACTATGATGATGATGATGATAAATTTATTTAAGAGAATAGTTATCATTTGTTTATAGCTTAAATAAATAAACCAACATTTATAAAAAAACTAATCGTGACATAAATTAAATTGAATTTCATTGATTTTTAGCATCTATAAAGAAGATCCACGACCATTGATTTAATTTACATGTATACAGAATGATAAGTGCGTTATCTGTTCTAAATTATCTTTGCATATATAACATTTTTATTTGAACTTAATTTTTATCTTCGGCTCTATCGCATTCCTTAGCATACAGATTACATGATTTATCTAGATGTTTGAGGCGAGCCACAATATGACCAAAGGTCTAGAGACATAGTTATGTGACCAATATTGTAACGCCTAAACATGCGGAAACTGGTATTAGAATATTAAACTGTAAATATCAGCCAACTCTAACATAACTGTTTCCTACCGCATATACCTCATTCCTGTCGTATTGAATTTTGATTGTTTTCCTGTACCTATCCTAAGTCTCGAGATGCCCTGATAGACCCACCGTTGTTTTTTAGTCATTCTCTGTTCTAAATCCTTTAGTTTGGTACGATAGAATTTTTTTTTGTAGTCGGTTTGGACCCATTGGCAGCAAACGATCCTGTGCATTTTTCATATAAGACTGAATGTCTTAAATAATATTTGGAACTGTTAACCCTTAAATTGGCAAAACTCAAAATACTTCTGTTATTATTTGAATGTGGCGGACCCACAGTGAAAATGGAATCTTGTATAACTGTATCATTAGATGTATATTGTAATAGTTAGATACACATTTAAGTGGAATCTTTTTGTTCGTTTCTTTTGATTTATTTAAAATATTAATTAATTGAACCAACTGATGTATCCAAAAAGGATACATTACGAATTTAAGGGTTAATATTGCCCTTGTATCTGTTTTTCTTATTTGTAGTCTGGTGTTAAATCTAACAGTTACAAAAATAAAAATAATTTTGGCTGCTTATATTCCGGATTTGTACTTCGAGTTATAAAAGTACATATTTTAGTCCTATTATAGTTGCTTTTGATGTTTCATAACGTAACAAATGTTGCTATTTAATATGTTTGTATTAAATAATATTCCCTGAGAGTATTATAATCATTTTCTTGTATCTTGTAAGCCCATGTTTCCTTAAAAGAGAGATTAGGCGCTCTCCCCCTACAGTGAAGAATTTGAACCATACTAATTTAGTTACACTTATTTTCGTACAGATGTCATTCGAGTGGTTCGTGGTCAGCGTTCCGCCTCATACTGACATCTAGGAAACCAAGGTAGTACTAGAGCTGTACGGGAAAATCGGTAAATTTTTGCTTAGAGGCCTTTCATTCAGGCCACGTTTCTATTCCTGCATAAACACGACTGCGGTGCCTCCGTCAACAACTGCGCTTCTCCTTAAACGGTTAATATATGTAGTTTACAGGGATGAACAAATTATACTATAATTAGTAATGTAGCCATTATATTTTATTTTAAAAAATGTTAATGCAATTTTTAACAAACATGAGTATGCATCAATTTAAAATGAAAAATAAAATATTTACCTCTGTATAATTAAACAAATTGTAGTATATTTGTAGTAGCTACAATATTAATGAGGTAAAAAATAAAGCACGAATCATTAAAATATATTGAAATTCAGGAAAATTTATCAGGGAAACGGCAAGCACATTGCACAATTTTCAGCTGACATTTGAATATTTAATTAACCATAACGACTGAAGTTAGATGTACTTATGTACATAAACATACTCACGTTTGTAGTATAAATATCACATACCACATTTCATTTCTGTAACCAGCATTGTTGGCTGAGAAAAAAAATTGAAATATGCCATATTTTTAATGGCTAAATGTGTAGGTCCCCCTTAAAGGGACGAGACCTTCGAGACAGGTTTTGTAACTCTGCATCATACACCTTTCTTTTGAGCACCCAAGGATATAAAGGGCCTCCATGAAAGAGTGAAATGCGTACTTAGGTTTTGATATTGGGCCAAATCAACATTGGATTATATAATTAAATGAATTGTGCTGCTTTAATGTTATGTTTTCCATCGTCAAATTGTAGACGTAATAGCAGTATTAGATCCGATCTTAACTCCGTCTCGGTTACGTTTTCTCCCCCCCCCACTCTTTTGTGTGTGTGTGGTGTGTGTGTGTGTGTGGGAATTTGAATATATTGGGTTGACTAAGGGGAGCCACCAGTATGTGAATTAGTACAGCAGACTGTTGAAATATTTCTCCCTTCTTGCATGGGTTACATTGTAAGTCCTATACGGGAATTATATAGGCCTATGGAAAGGAAAATACGTGATATAATATTTACCCTAGAAAGCTCTGCAAGTATTGATTTTGAACTGGAAGGCGCTGTAAGGAACCCAGCCTAAATATTGTAAAAATCGCAACCAATTATTCATACCGAATACGTCATTTGCCTTAATACCATTATGTCCTACAGTTTTAAACGCACTTTATTGAATAATTCTAGAAAAGAAACTATTTCGAAGTTTTACAAAGTATTGGCAGTTCCATCTCTTATCTATGGATGTGAAACCTGGACATTAACAAAGGCAGATAGTAAACACACAGAGGCTGCTGAAATGAAGATGTTGAGAGCAATAGTAGGATACCATAGAACCGCATAAAAGAAAAACGAAGATATAAGAACAGAAATTAATATATTTAATCTCTGTGAAAGAATACACTACTATCAAAATGCTTACCTTCAGCACGTATTACGAATGAATGAACAGCGCATACCAAGAAGAATGTATAATTATAAACCAAAAGGGAGAAGAATGTTGGGAAGACCGTTGAAGAGATGGAAGGGCCAATTCGACCTGTAATGAGATCGAAACAGGCCATTGGGCTTAATCCTTGTTGTTGATTATGATGATGTCGTACAGTTACAATTGTGGCATCAGTTCTACCATTGATATAGTGTATAATTATACCTATATGAACGGAGCATGGTTCAATAAAAAACTGAAGAAAAAGCGGGAAAACTCAACAACCACAAAAACTGAAAATCTACTGCTGTTAATTACAAAAAAAAATGTCTGAATCATGTCTATGGTTTAATAACAATTTCTGTGAATGTTGTCATTTTTATAGTTGCTATGGAAACAATAAATAACACTGAGCAACAAAAAAAAAACAATTTTTTTTTTGTCTCAGAAAGAAAAATATGTGATTCTGATAGTATTTTTTCTCCTGAATTCAAATATGATATCGGGTTTTCTTCATCACTCAAGGTTTCCAAGAGATTCCATCCTTTTAGCCGGGAACGAAGCATTTCAAACTGGTTTTTGGATAACTCTAAGTCTCGTATGAGATCGTTAAATCTTCTTGAGTCAATAAATGAGGCTCAGATGAACAGCTTTGTTCAAAAGTGTATCAGCAAAATCTGTTTCTTCTTCTTCTTACTTCCATCAGAATCTGAGCTCTCTTCATCTAATGTCACATGTTCTGGAGGCTTTGGTATGGGCAATTCTTCGCAGTGTGGAACTCGTCTCATTGCAGATTGCAAGTCAGGATACACCACTTGATTTTGACGTAATCTCTTTAATATTTGTTAAGCAGAAATAAAAACATAATTATTTAAATCCATTAATTGAAATTGAAATAAAATAAATAATAGTTTTAAAAAACTAAAAGAAACAAGCTTATTAGAAAACTAAAAAATTAAAAATAATTTTAATTTCCAATACGCTTGGGATAAATAAAGTGGTCAACAAAAAAATCATCTCCAACACATATAGAATAAAATTAGAGTTATCAACAAAAAGAAAATAATTTTACCATCAAAAGCGTGGGTGCTATATATCAATTACCATATTTGATAATAACAGATATTGGTTAAAAGTAAGCTCTCTAAGAAGAAAATGTAAAAATCATAAAAATCACCCCACGCTTTTGATGGTAAAATAATTTTCTTTTTGTTGATAACTCTAATTTTATTCTATATGTGTTGGAGATGATTTTTTGTTGACCACTTTATTTTATCCCAAGCGTATTGGAAATATAAATTATTTTTCATTTTTTAGTTTTCTAATAAAGCGTGTTCTTTTAGTTTTTTAAAACTATTATTTATTTTTTATTTTTTAGTTTTAATATTTTACAGAATAAGATAAAATGTAAACATCTTTAAATTCGATACTATTGTAGTAGAGCTATAAAAAAACCCTCCCAGCCCGATTTGATTACTGAAATTATATACCACTAAAAGTTCACTGCTCTACCAACTGAGCTCTTACAAACGATTGACTAAAAACTCGACAAGTCCGCAACCTATTATACCAGTTTCATTTATTTGATTTTCGGATGATTCTGGCCAGGATTTTAGAAACAGAATATGAAATTATTGTATTGTCACGGGTCCTCTACACGTATACAAAGTTTCAAGTCGATCCAATGTTTCTGAGTGGGTGAACATCGCGTTGAAAGATTCCGTTACATTGATACAAAAACACGTTTTCTTTATTTTCTGATGATTATGGCCAGGATTCTAGAAAATAAATATGAAATTGTTGTATTGTCACGGGTCCTCTACAAGTATACAAAGTTTCAACTCAATCCAATGTTTCTAAGTGGGTGAAAATCGCGTTGAAAGATTCCGTTACATTGATACAAAAACAATTTTTTTGATTTTCTGTTGATTATGGCCAGGATTTTAGAAAATAAATATTGTATTGTCACGGGTCCTCTACAAGTATACAAAGTTTCAAGTCGATCCGATGGTTTTAAGTGGGTGAAAACGCGTTGAAAGATTCCGTTACATAGATAGATATATAGATAGATAGATAGATACAGGTCAAGCTAATATAAAGCGTGTAAAAACTGTAGTTGATGGAGAAATTCCGAATACATATTTGAAAACACGATAAAAAACTGCATTAAATATATAACTATTGGTACTCATGAGACAAATATCATGTTGACCAGTGTAATTAGCTTAGACTTCTGTTTCAGAAGCCCACCTGTCACACGTGTGATCAAAACGAAAGTGAAAGTAACACGTAGACTCATTTTAATCAATTTCAAACTTCATGAAGGGAATTATATATATCTACAATACACTATGTTAATACTAATAATACTAAAGAAAATATGTATTGGGTACTCGTTTAAATGAAGGAAACACTCCATTCAGGCTACTGTAGGTGGACATAACATTTTTTCTCGGATTTTCTTAAGTTATTTTTTCGCGTGTGCCCTCAAACGCGCGAATAATATATATGTTTAATCATTAAACAATTATAAAAAACTCCTGGCGCGACAGGCCTACAAGGCCCTTAGCCTACCAGCCGGCTGCTGGCCTCACATGTACATGTGTCAATCACAGAGGTAGATGATAATCAGCCAGTGTAGGGGTGACATGTGGTCAGCATGTCGAGTCCCCAGCCGTTATAGCTGGTTTTCTCAACCTGGAGCCGCTACTTATTCTAGCTACCCAAATGCATCACGATGCTGGGTGGGCACCGGTCCCATACTGGCCGAAATAACCATGAGAAAATTTCTTCCCCCATGGAGGACTCGCACCAGCGCAAGTCCCGTAGGCTCTGCGCCAACAGCTTCCTGCCTTAACCATTCTGCTACGGCCGCGGGACAAAATTAAATTGATCCACAACAGAAGACCCGGAGGCCCGTGGGGTAGTAGGAGGTTAAGGCTCCCTCCCACTTTTTCTAGACAATCGGCACTTTATGTCAGCCGGGTTGTCAGCCCGGTGCGTGACTGCCGCCTTCTAACCCCAGAACAAGCGTCCTGTACTCATTTCCGTTAGAGGCTGAGTCGACCCCATGGCCATAGTGCCTCCAGAGGGTTTGGGTCAGTTTAAAACTCCTGACCCCAACGGACTTGAACCCTCGACCCTCCGGCTTGTAGCTCATTGCCTTAACCACTAACCACCTACGCTAACGGCGTGCCCCCATTAAACAAGTATCTTTAATCAAATTTTACGATATGTTCATCCATCCACAGTAATTCCCACCCAAGGGGCAGTTTTTTCACGCAATCATGGTATTTGCCTGCTATGCTTTGCAGCTTTACTAGGGAATTGTAGGTGTGGTAGCCTGCTCGTGGGCGTTCCACACCGGTTAAGGATGATGATGATAAGGATGCTGATGATGATGGCCTTAATGATTTTCGGGGACCGTTTGGGCATAAAAGTTTTCCTTACATTTGTCTTACAGGTAAGGGAAAACCCCGATAAAATCCTCACCACAGAAAAACTGTCCCGACCGGGGATCGAAACCCATGCCCGCTGCATGACAAGGCAGCACGCTACCTCGAGAACACAGCGGTGGGACTTACGATATGTTAAACCCCTTAAAATAGTGTATATATATTAAATTAAATCTTTACCATACAGCTCCGAAGAGCAAGGGCTATACGAAATATGTATAGACAATGACTAGCTTATGACAGTGCAGGAAGAAACATAGTTAATATGAACTTACTTACTCACTGGCACTATCGAACCCGTAGGTTCATGGCCGCGCGGACATAAGCTCTCCATACATCTCTTATCCCGAGCTAATGCTTTCCAATCATTCCCTCTATAATCTACTTCCCTCAAATCATAGTTAGTAAGTATTCTCCCACCTCATCCTTGTCGACCAACTGCGCGTTTTCCCTCTGGCTTAGTTAATATGAAGCAGTCCCTAACTATTTTTTTTTAGTTTTTCTGAACCGAAATAGTCTTACCAATCTTTACCTTTGAAGTAAATCTATTCTATTCTACATTTGGGTCAGTACTTTTCCTTTTACTCTGTACGATTTGATGCTATCATAATATAGTGACTATAATATGAATATAAAATATATTTTAAGAAATAAATCTAGGCTATTCTTACAACCTAGGTCTACCAATTCTATCTTTTTTAGGTATTCGGTTAGTATTCATCCAACAGACATCACCCAGTTATTCAATTCTTCTACATTTAATTTCTGTAATGTTATCAGTGACTCTGTATAGGTTCTGATGTTCTACATTTGTTCTTAATTGCTATATGCCATTGTCACAAATTGATCCACAAATCTTTCTTCAAGTTCTCCCTTTCCCAGATAAATATACAGAGGCCTCTCTACCCGATAGTGTCCAGGCTTCACTTCCATACGTTATAGTGAATTTTATTATAATTTTATTTTATATCTAGTTATTTAAAACACAAGTGATCTTCTTGGTGATATAATATTAAAATATATATGTAGTCAATATGCCCATTTCACCAATTAATGTTTTAAAATGGTCAACAAGTTTCTACAGCCAAGCTGTCATTCTCAAGACCAGATATTGACTCAATATCTGGGTCTTGAGAATGACAGCTTGGCTGTAGAAACTTGTTGACCATTTTAAAACATTAATTGGTGAAATGGGCATATTGACTACATATATATTTTAATATCTAGTTATGTTTTCAAAATGCCAATATCTAGCTACAAAATGCCTATATTGGCAGCCCTGGTTTTGGGTTAAATAGAAGAGAGAGGAACACAATGTCGGAGAGCAAGTTCATGGTATGCGCTTACTAGAACAGGAGCCAAACATCCATGAAGAATGGAACTTTCTAATTGCATAGCAGATGAGTTTGTTGTAATCTGAGTGGGAGGGGCAGGTGCGACAACAGTTGGATGCTGGCAGGTGCCACACCGCGCGCATCATCTGCCACAGAATGTCTGCACGTCTTCACTTTCTTTCACGCACCATAAACCCAATTTCATTAATGCGGCTTAAAAATCCATACTGCTTACTCTGATTGGGAAACCGGCGCAAGCTGTGATTTGTAATCGTAGAAAATCGAAATATGAAAATCGTATATAAGGTAGCTCAGACTTCCAAGTTTTTAGGACTCGAGATATGAAGCTATTGTCAAAACCTTTATCTATGAGATTGAATAGTGAATAAGTCAAGGCTTTATGCTCAGTAATTTCATGTAGAACTTCTCCAGTTCTCCAAAATGATAGTTCGACCAGTGATCGTATATGGAGCAGAAACTAGGCTAATACAACAAAAACTAAACAAATAATAAGCGTATGTGAAATGAAGATCTTAAGAAGTATTCAGGGGAAAACATTAGATACACAACACAGAAATTAGGGACAAATGTCATATTCAAGACATAACCAAATTTATTATAGATAGGCGAGAATATTGGAAATATGTAGAAATAATGGAAGACAACCGACCTGCAAAAATAGGCTAAAGAAGGTATAACCAATGGACGGGAGAATAACAAGAGAAAGACCAGCCTAGAGATGGATAGACAGTGAATGCACTTCCAAACTTTTTCCTCCGAGGAGCGTTTTTAAATAAACAGGATGAAAATCCTACAAATCATGAAGAAGAAGAAGACTTCTTCAGTAAATCTGTTCTCTTTGTTTTCGAAAAGTTCAAAACAATAAAAGTGAAAAAAAAAGAAGAGATTCCTCCCAGAGAAGCATTCTGATGTTCCAAAAAAAATCTATCATTTTTTAACTGCAAGGCACTGAAATCGAAACCACGCTCCAGCAAAATGCATCCCACTGTACGGAGCAAATGAACTCCTGCTTGAGTAAGAGTGGAGTGGAGTGAGACTGAACGCTGCGCGGACGAAAGTTAGTGAGAGATAGCCAATCTATCAATCCGGGAATTGTATTATTTCTCTAAAGTTTAAATGAGATATTTGGGAGCTGAATTTTGTGTCCTTGCAATTAAAAGGGCAGATATTTTTTTGGACTCGACCTTGCTACATCACAACGCTTCTCTGGAAGAAAGAAATTCAAGATAGGTTCCTCCCTCCATGGTATCTTTACCTTGTCATGGTGGAGTGGCTTGCGTGCATATGATTCCCAGAACTACGCCGGTGGTAACATTGTTGCTGCCGATAGGGTTACAGGGTGGTCGAAGGTGATAAAACAAGACGAAAAAGTACCTTGGTCGAAAGAGTGACGATCTTTCACCGTTAAAATACAGCCGTCAAGAAATGCGGACATGGGTTCAACTGGGGTTAAAATTTTCCGGAGATCAAATAGTCCCCCATTCGGTTCTCCGGGCGGGGACTACTTCAGTGGAACCCATGTCACAGGCTGAAACATAGGGGCATGTTCCTAGGGATATGGGATATTAGGACTTTATACAATAGCGGGGCGCGCTAGAGATATTAACGCGGGAATTAGATAAATCACCCTTGGATATAGTCGCTTTGCAGCAAGTTAGGTGGCCAGGAGAAGGTAATAGGAAGCTTTGCATTATACTATGGAGGTGCAGAAAGACCTGAATTTGAACGGGTTTTTTAATCCGAAGAAGGATCCTGTCCACTGTCCGAGATATTAGATTATACAGGGGATGAATGGAAAACATTAGCTCAGGATACGGATGTATGGAGAGCTTATGTCCGCGCGGACCATGAACCTACGGTGTTCGATAGTGCCAGTGAGTTGGACTAGTTAGGTTCGGCATGCAATGGTTGACAGTTTCCTAGTGAGTAATTCCATGTAGTTCTTCACCACTTACCTGTCTTCTTTGTCTCCGAAAAGTTCAAAAACGGTAGAAGTAAAAAAGAAAAGTAGGAATAATTGAAGTCATTTATATCAATATAATTATTATATAGGTTACTACAGCTAAAATTAAGTTAAATTATTATTATCATAAAGATATATAATTCCATACGCGAATAGAGATTAGTTCATTATTCCTGAGAAATCCGTGTGGCAAATAAGGTCCGTCCCCACACAAAGCTAAAGCTCAGATACGTTTGTAGCAATAACGTACAACATTCCTCTAAGACTTAGCATATGGCATCATCATCATCATCAACAACAACAAGGATTAAGCCTGCTCCGATCTCATTATAGGTCGAATTGGTCCTTCTATCTCTCTCAATGGTCTTACCAACATTCTTCTCCCTTTTGGTTTATAATTATACATTCTTCTTGGTATGCGCTGTTCATTCATTCGTAATACGTGCTGAAGATAAGCATTTTGATAACATTTTATTCTTTCACAGAGATTAAATATATTAAGCTCTGTTCTTATATCTTCGTTTTTTCTTTTTATCGGTCCTTTGGTATCCTGCTATTGCTCTCAACATCTTCATTTCAGCAGCCTCTATTTGTTTACTATCTGCCTTTGTTAATGTCCAGGTTTCACATCCATAGATAATAAGAAGATGGCACTGCCAATACTTTGTAAAACTTCAAAATAGTTTCTTTTCTAGTCTTATTCAATAAAGTGCGTTTAATTGTACCACATAGATAATTGAATCGTTGTGTTTTTATGATTTTTACATTTTCTTCTTAGAGACTTTACCTTTACCAATATCTGTTTATTATCAATATATTAATTTGATATAGAGCACCCCGCGCTGTTGAGGGTAAAATTATTTTTTTGTAGATAGCTCTAGTTTTATTCTATATGTGTTGGAGATGATTTTTTTGTTGACCACTTGAATTTTAACTCAAGCGTGTTGGAAATTAAAATTATTTTTCATTTTTTTAGTTCGGTTTTCTAAGAAAGCACGTTGTTTTAGTTATTTTTTCCTACGCTCAATCATCCAGTGATCCTGAAGGACGATGATTTTCTGTTGTGGTTTTCTCCCCTAGCTGATAGGTCTAAGTTATAGCGTTAATAACTCGCTCTTCGTCCTCACATGACTTCAGGGACCATGACATGGACATGCATATGTAGGATTAATTAGCATTTATTGAGTTTTTAAGTGGTACATCATCATCATGATCGTCGTCCTTTCAAGTATTAGGCCCAGTGGCCCGTTACGGTCTCCCGCCATCTCCGAAAAGGTCGACCCACAGATCTTCTGCCTCGAGGAATGTAGTGAAGAATTTGTTTTGGTATTCTGTGACGATTCATGCACTGAATATGGGCTAGCCAATTGTTTCTATATTCTTGGAGGTATTCAGATATAGGTACGATGTTTAACTCTCTGGCTATTGTTGAATTTCTTTGGTGGTCTAGAAGGCTATAACCTGCAGTTCGTCGCAGAAATTTCATATCCGTGGCTGTAATATGACGTATCATCCTGAGTTCTGATGGTCCAAGCTTCACTGCCATAACAGATTATGGGTCTAGCGAGAATTTTATAGATTTTCATTCTTGTGTGTCTCTGCACTTTTGATGGTTTAAAAGCTTGGTTGATAATTCTTAAAGCTTTATTATAGTTTTGTATTTTAAAGGATATATCACATTCCTCGTTATAAGTTAAGTTGTACCATCCTTTTAAACTAAGTAAGCTCGTACGTTTGCCTCAGTAGATGCTTTGGAAATGTTGCAACATATTTAAATAGTAGAAATATTACAAATTTAAAAGGTTTCCATCTGACAAACATGTTTAAAAATGTACGTCTAGTGCCTGCTGTTAATACAAGTCTGGTACTATTCCGCTTATAATTGGGACGTAACTAAACTTGTTAAGGGATCAAGTATCCAATCATAGATTGGCCCATTTTCGAGCACAACTCGTAAATCGATAGCTTTTGTCACAAGTATGACTGCTATAAATTAATGTTAACAGCTCTTACTCTGCCATTAATCATGATTTTGTCTCCAGATCCTGATGTTAGTAACTTTCAGTAAATTAAAATTGAAATAGTAGTATCGTATCTTGTATTCTACTACATATTATATTATATGGATGCGAAACATGGACTCTTACTTTAAGGGAGGAGGAAAGGAGATTACGAGTATTTGAGAATAAAGTACTTAGGAAAATTTTTGGACCAATCAGAGATGAACAGACAGGTGAATGGAGAAGTCTACTAAAACAATGAACTACATGGTCTTTGTAGGAAGCCAGATATAATGAGAACAGTTAAGTCTCGTAGACTGCGATGGGCAGGACATGTGGCACGTATGGGGAATGAAAGAGGTGCATGGAAGCTTCTTGTAGGAAAACCAGAGGGAAAACGCCCAGTTGGTAGACCAAGAATGAGGAGGGAGAATAACTTTATAAGATTCATGATGTGTTACGTTGAGGTTTATTCAAAATTAATATAAAATTATAGAATATTCACCTGAAAGGTCCGTCTCCTCAACTTAATTATCATTTAACTGTAGCGCTTTCGGGACTTGTCCCATCATCGGCAGGATTCAAAACTGGTGTTTCACTGAAGATCTGGTATAGGGGGTTGCATGTATTGGGTTCGTTTTCGTTTATCAGGCTGTCGTTGTGAGCTGCTTTCATGATTTCCATCTCGTACTCGAAGAGATGGAAATCTTGAAAGCAGCTCACAACGACAGCCTGATAAACGAAAACGAACCCAATACATGCAACCCCCTATACCAGATCTTCAGTGAAACACCAGTTTTGAATCCTGCCGATGATGGGACAAGTCCCGAAAGCGCTACAGTTAAATGATAATTAAGTTGAGGAGACAGACCTTTCAGGTGAATATTCTATAATTTTATATTAATTTAGAATAACTTTAACTATGATTTGAGGGAAGTAAGATTATACAGGTAATGATTGGAAAGCATTAGCCCAGGATAGGGATGTATGGAGAGCTTATGTCCGCGCGACCATGAGCCTACGGGTTCGATAGTGCCAGTGAGTAAGTAAGAAAGTTTTATCTCGATTGTAATTTCAAAAATACACAGAGACTCGTCCTGTCTTTGTTAAGAGTGTCTACGTTCGGGTTAAGTCTTTTAAATAGACTCGAATTCGATCCGATATAAAATCGTGATGTAATTTGATGTATACAACGCTATGATCAGGTTGCAAAAAAACCCATGACAGCTTGGAATAGATTTCACCATCTCACAAGGGAACTGTCTACCATTGCATCCCGAAACCCACCTTAAAAGTTCTCTTAGATAAGAGTTGTGATGTACCAAGACCGTGTCCAAAAAAAGTTTCTGTCTTCTTAACTGCAAGGCACAGAAATTAAAGCCAGAACCCAGCATTGTCAAGGCCCACTGTACGGAGCAGATGGTCTCCGTGCATGATTAAGAGCGGAGTGAAGTGAGGTGGGACGCTATGCGGACGGCAGGTTAGTGAGGGCTATCCAACTTACTAATTCAGGTGTTGTATTACTTTGCCTACAGTTTAAAAAATGAGAGATTGGGCCTTGAATTTTAGTGTATTGCAGTTAAAAGCAGATTTTTTTTGACAAGGTCTTTGTACATCAACCCTTCTGGGGAAGAAATTTCATGGTAGATTCTCCCAACAAACTGCGTGGAAGATTTTACAGAAACATTTGTGTTTCATGTTTTCCAGTGAAAAAAAAAAAAAAAAGTTGGAATTTCTGTTTTCTGCTGATACTACTTCATGTTTTCTAATATTTGCTGATTTAACCCTTAAATTGGCAAAACACTGGACTGGACTGGATAAGGCGAAGTCTAGCTTCATCCAGTGTGCTGCGTATGTTAGAACCCACTAGGGCTCTTTGGCAGCTAAGTTAATAGTGGCTATCATTACGGGGTTGTAGTTCACTTAACCCGAGCCTATTTGGCGGCGCTAGCGTTTGTGTGCAAATGGTGATGAAATTTGGACAGAGATAGGGATGTGATGACCTGAAGCAGGACATCAGAAACCACATTGCTTTCAAGCCGAGAGTCGGAAATCCAGCATTGTGGAATGAGCCACGCTACTCCAGGTGAGAGCACATCGCCAAATCTCTGGCTGGATTTAATGAGATGTAAATCGGATGAATATGTTTCTATGTACAGCACGCCACTGGGGCAAGCGTCCAATACTGCGTACCATAAAATTTGTATGCAAAGATGTAAATTTGTGCATCTTGCTTACATTTTCAGTTATCATGGCATCAATATGGGGAAGTTGCGCTACGTTGTGTAGGTCTGTCATCCTTGTGAAACGCGGTGCTTGAAAAATTATTTTCAAAACACTTATTCTTTATAATTTGTATTCTTCGTTTATGCTGTTTTGCGAGGATGCTCCAGGCCTCACATCCGTACAGTAGCATGCTGCGGATCACGCTTTTATACAGTAAAAGCTTGATCTTACGTGACAATGTATTCGACCTGAAAAATGGGTATAAAATTGCAATTGCTGCATTTGCTTTATGTTGTAGATGTCGAATATGAATTTTGAACGTAAGCTTGGGGTCCAGATGGACCCCAAGATACTTCACTGAAGGTTCTAGGCGAAGATTTTGAGTTCCCAAGGTTAGTTGGATGGGTGACCGCCTGGGTTGATTTAGTGAAAAGGATCGCCTGGGTTTTTGTCGTGTTTATCTTTATGTTCCATAACTGGAACCAAATATAGATACGGTTGAGAGCGGTTTGGAATACATGGATTCGATTAGGAAGAGATTTGAAGGTAGTCTGGTAAAAGAAACAGGTATCATCGGCGAATGATGCGGTATGGATGTAGGGGATAGTAGGAAGGTCTGATACGTATAACGTATACAGTATTGGCAAAACACAAATTTCCTCTGTTAGTTATTTGAATGTGGCGGACCGCAGTGAAAACGGAATCTTGTATAACTGTTATTATTAGGTATATTGTATAATTAGACACATATTTAAGTGGTTTCTATTTGTTCGTTTTCTTCTGATTTATTTAAGGTATTAAATTAATTGAACCAACTGATGTATCCAAAAAGATACATTACGAATTTAAGGGTTAAGAGTAGCGCATGCGATTTAATCGAATGGATAACAAAGAATATTTGTTTCTCTTTCCATTGATATCAATATCATATTTCTAAGTCTCTCCTAACGATAGTTAATCAAGTTTGTAATCGGAAAGTTCATTTATAATAACACTGTATAATAAATATATAGCTATTCAGAAAGAAGGAACAGAGTTCAAACATTTATTTCTTCCAAACTACATAAAATAGAAACACAATTCCAACGTTCCTAGAAAGAGAAAAGTTGAAATCTCACTAGCTTATGCATTCAATAGTCCACCGCTGTGGTCTCGAGGTAGCGTGTTGCCTTGTCACGCAGCGGGCCCGGGTTCGATCCCCGGTCGGGGCAGTTTTTCTGGATAAGGTTTTTATCGGGGTTTTTCCTCACCTGTAAGACAAATGTCAGGAAAACTTTAAGGTCCAAACGGTCCCCGAAATCATATGACCATCATCATCCTTATCATTATCATCCTCCACCGGTGTGGAAAGCAACGGGAAGCTACCACACCTACAATTCCCTAGTAAAGCTGCAAAGCATAGCATGAAAATGCTATGATTGCAGTGAAAGACCTCCCCTCAGGCAGAATTACTATGGATGGATGCATTCAATATGAGCACACGAATTGCACTACAAATATCAGAACGGTGGCTCATATCTTGCCACACACGAATTAGCTGGTCTCTTGTTATCGAATTCACAGCTTTAACAATTCAATGTCGCAGATTTTCAAAAGTATCAGGCATAGGGAGGATAAAAAAACGTGTGTTTACGTAACCCCACATACAAAAATTACAGGGAGTTAGATCTGGTGACCTGGGAGGTCTAAGACTTTCTAAGGGGAATATTTCACTAAGTCTTTGTTATCTATCCATCTATCTATTCATCCGTCCATATGCATGTATGTATATAACTATAAGACCAATGCGGCCTTGATCGCAACTCCAAACTTTTCTCCTTTCAGGAACATTGGAATTGCTTTTCTATTTTATGTAGTTTGGAAGAATTCAATGTTCGAGGTCTGTTCTGTATTTCTGACTCGGTCCGGTATAATTCATTGTGTCCACGCTTAGTGTGGGTCGCGCGATAGCGTGATGCCTTGTCACGCAGCGGGCCAGGGTTCGATCCCCGGTCGGGACAGTTTTTCTGGGTGCGGTTTATAAAAAAAAAATTGTCCGGGGGGTTTTTTTTTCCTCACCTGTAAGATCAAATTTCAAGAAAACTTTAAGGCCCCAACGGTCCTCCGAAATCAATATGGCCATCATCATCAGCATCATCATATCTCGTCATTATCATCATCATCATTCCGTCACCGGTCTGGAACGCAACGGGAAGCTACCACACCTACAATTCCCTAGCAAAGCTGCAAAGCAGAGAATGAAAATGCTATGATTGCAGTGAAAGATATGCCCTCGGGCAGAATTATTATGGATGGATGGAATTAATTGTTTGAATTAATATTTTGAATTTTGATAGAGTAAAACAAATATTGAAGATTTTTAAGTACCTTGAAGAATCCTATCTAAAAATAAATTTTTAGGCAATACGATATAAAATATTAAAGTCTTATAGTTTGAACTGCTAGAGAAGGTCGTCCTGAAGACGCCAGCGTACAATCTCAGTAGCCTTGTGTTTGCACTTCGTCGCCTTCCGTGACATCAATACAGCTGCAATTAGTGCAACCGTTTCATATTTTACTTTGCTTTATTATAAGTAAACCTGGTTATATTCTTAAACAAGTATTTTCACAATGAGACGGGATTCTGTGAACCGTATGAAGAAGCACTTGCTTCGCTGCACCGAGGTCCACGAACTTCCTCGGATGTTTCCTCTCAACAGTGTGGTGCGATGCCATCATCATGTCAGCAAATCCAAACTGTTAACGTTCCTATGTCTTCTATATCTTTTAAGATGGGATCTGTATAACTAGAAGAGAAATACACATATGGCCTACTGTAAACCTGGATAACTTTGTGTCAAAAGTAACAGCTTTCAATTCAATATCTTTTTACACGCTTTATATTACCTTGATCTGTATCTATGTAACTGAATCTTTTAACGCGATTTTCACCTACTTAAAATCATTGGATCGACTTGAAAACTTTGTATACTTGTAAAAGACCCGTGACAATACAATAATTTCATATTTTGTTTCTTAAAATCGTGGCCAGAATTATCAGAAAATCAAAAAAATGTTTTTGAATCTATGTAACGGAATTTTTGAACACGATTTTCACCCACTTAGAAACATTGGATCGACTTGAAACGTTGTATACTTGTAAAGGACCCGTGACAATACAATAATTTGATATTTTGTTTCTAAAATCCTGGCCAGAATCATCAGAAAAATCAAAAAAATGAAAATGGTAAATAGGTTGCGGACTTGTCGACTGTTTAGTCAATCGTTGTAAGAGCTGAGTTGGTAGAGCGGTGAAGTCTATTGGTATATAATTTCAGTAATCTAAAGGTCGCTGGTTCAAATCCGGCTGGGAGGATTTTTTTTAGAAGAGGATTACTTTTAGCTCATACTACAATAGTATCGAATTTAAAGATATTTACATTTTTATCTTATTCTGTAAAATATTAAAACTAAAAACAAGCGTGTTGGAAAATTATTTTTCATTTTTTTACTTCGGTTTTCTAATAAAGCGTGTTGTTTTAGTTTTTTTAAACTATAATTTATTAAAACAACGCTTATACATAATAATGAATGTATTAAGAAAATTCTTCTAGTCGAATAAAAGTATGAGATCAGGCATTTCAGACTTAGAATAAAATTCTATGACGCTGTTGTCTATGTTTACTTAAATAATAATAAATAAATAAATAAATATATATATATATATATATATATATTAAAATTAGTATATAAGGAATTAATTTATATTTTATTTGGTGGATTATTTTAGGAATTAGGCAAAGATTTATTCGCCTGTTTATCAAAAACATCGCTTCATGATGTATTATGAAGTATTGCCTGCCCTATGAATTAATTAAATGGCCGCGGACATGATAAGAAAAATAAATGCCTAAAAGGGGTTTGAACCCGGACCTCTGGGTTGGTAGCCCAGCGTGCCACCAGACAAATCCAATTCAAACATTTATCTTTCTTATTATATATATATACTTACTCACTGGCACTATTGAACCCATAGGTTCATGGCCGCGCGGACATAAGCTCTCCATACATTCCTATCCTGAGCTAATGCTTTCCAATCATTCCCTGTATAATCTACTTCCCTCGAATCATAATTAATGTTATTCTCCCACCTCATTCTTGGACTACCAACTGGGCGCCTTCCCTCGGCTTTCCTACAAGAAGCTTCCATGGAAGTCTTCATTTCCCATACGTTCAACATATATGTGTGTGTACATATATATATATATATATATATATATATATATATATATATATATTACTATATATATATAATATATATATATTATAGCTTTATTTTACCTGGCAGAGTTAAGGCCTTAAGGCCTTGTCTACCACTCAACCAGGTATTTAAAAAAAATACAAAAAAATAGTCTTACATCTAAATTACAATATATATATATATATATATAATATATATAATACATATATACGATGGCGGATCGGAAAGTAACGGACAATAATTTTTTTCTTTCTGCCTTGTATTGCAGCTAGAAGTGTTGAAATTTCACAGAGATATAGTTTGAAGTTTTCACTACAGATGGTATGTTTTTCTCAGGTGCACCTCTTGCGAGAGAAGCTTGAACTATGCAACAAAGATGGCGCGCATGCTACAGTCGTCCACAAGGGCGGATCGAAAGTAACGCACAATAATTTTTTTTTAAAAGTTTAATAGTAAAAAAAAGGAAAAAAATCACAAATTAACTTACAATCTTTTACCTACTTTTCGACATAGTCACCAACTTTCTCAACACATTTTTCCCATCGTGTTACCAGTTTCAATATGCCCTGTTCGTAGAAGTCCGTTTGGTTGTAGTGTAACGCACTCTGATTTCACTTCCACATCTGTCTCAAGCGTTTGCCAGCCAGGAATCACTAAGGCGAATCACGTGGCGAATCACTAAGGTTCACGCGTCCCTCTTGGAAGAATGTGCACCACCTGGAGACATTGCTATGGTCCATACAATCATCCCCATACATGCCACGCATCTCCCTGTGAATTTCACTGGGTTTATGCCCTTTGGCCCACAAAAATCGAACAACACTTCTCTGTTCCTCACAGGTGGACGACTGTAGCATTGCGCGCCATCTTGTTGCATAGTTCAAGCTTCTCTCGGAAGAGGTGCACCTGAGAAAAAATACCATCTGTAGTGAAAACTTCAAACTATATCTCTGTGAAATTTCAACATTCTAGCTGCAATACCAAGGCAGAAAAAAATTATTGTCCGTTACTTTCCGATCCGCCCTCGTATATATATATATATATATATAAACGATTACAAGTTATGAATACAATACAATTAATATTTATAATGTATTTTGATTTACTCTAAATTTAACGAATTAAATATATAATATGTACACAATATATAAAAAACGAGGAAAAAATTAATGACATAGTATAAAATTAAATAAATAGGGAAAAATGATTATTAGACAACAGGTATATATATGTATAAGCCCACCGCTGTGGTCTCGAGGTAGCGTGCTGCCTTGTCACGCAGCGGGCCCGGGTTCGATCCCCGGTCGGGGCAGTTTTTTGGGTGAGGTTTTTATCGGGGTTTTCTCACCTGTAAGACAAATGTCAGGAAAACTTTAAGGCCCAAACGGTTCCCGAAATCATATGGCCACCATTATCCTTATCATTATCATCATCATCATCATCCTTCACCGGTGTGGAAAGCATCGGGAAGCTACCACACCTACAATTCACTAGTAAAGCTGCAAGCATAGCATGCTTTCGGGCAGAATTACTATGGATGGATGGATAACGTGGTGATACAGAACACGTGTCTCGCAAAAGTTAGCTGTCACTGAAATTATGTAATTAGCGTGCACGTTCTTATCGAAAATGAATTTTCCAAAACTGTGGCTCATATTTTCCAAATACTGCTTACTTTATTCTCTATTATCGTTTTCCACTCACGGAGAAATTATAAAAATACAGTATATTGTTCACACGCATTTCTTCGATATTTTGTTACTTTGTACTCATTTATAATTTTAAAAAAGGCGACTCATAACTTTTCATTTGACCAGGGAAGTAACTTGTGCTTTTGAATTTGGGACACTTTGTATACATGTACACTCTATGATATTTTTATTCTGAAAACTTTTCGTACCCTAGATGATAAACAGCCTGATCCAAATCTTTAATTAAACCTCAACATTTCTGAAATACTGAGAGAGAGAGAGACAGACAGAGAGAGAGAGAGAGAGAGAGAGAGACGAGAGAGAGAAAATTAAGGCTATTCAAAATGTTAAAAAAAATACTGCAAAGAACAAAAACACCTGTTTATTAGTTCATAAATATGGAATGCGATGACTCAGATTCAGAATGTTATGTCAGTGCTAAATATTATTTTTATTTCTTTACTAGCTAATGCCCGGCGTGCGCTGCTACGCCTAAATAAATGAAAATTAATGTGTATTTTGTTAAATAAGTAAAAGTCAAATTATTATACATTTACATTTTTTAGATACCCTGTGCCGATTACCCGGCGTAGCCCGGGAATCTACTTATCCCGATCTTCTTGACATAAATGAGCTAAAATACAAAAATTGATGTGTTTTATGTTTAGTTAAATAAGCGAGAAGAAAATTGTATATCGTAATTATTTTTAGATATCCCGTGCTGTTTACCCGGAGTTGTCCGGAAATCTACTCATTCCGATCTTCTTGCATAAATGAGCTGAAAGACAAAAATTAATGTACTTTTTATGATTAGTTGAATAAGTAAAGTGAAAAATAATTATAAATGTATATCGTAATTATTTTAAGATTCTCCCGTGCTGATTACCCGGTGTTGTCCGGGAATCTACTTATCTCGATCTTCTTGGCATAAATGAACTAAAAGACAAAATTCGTTATTGTGAGTTATCCGTAAAAGAATACCCGCCATGTGCTGCTATGCTTGCACAGGAATCTACGTACTTGTCTCGATCTTCTTGGCATCAATGAAAGACAAAAATGGTTATTGTGAGTTTCCGTAAGAGATAAACATATGCTGTCGCGGACTTTTTTGTAGAGCTTTTTGAGATATTCAATTCTGTGTACATTAATTTTGTGTATTTGTTATGGTTTAGGCAGCGTAAGCCATTTAAGCGTCCAAAGAGCTACTTTTTTTTACGTTTTCCACTACAAAGGGCGATTTTTAATGGTGTAGGAGTTGAGTATCGCAACTCTCTTATGGCCTATGTTCATTCCGGGAATCTCCTGAGCATTTTGCAAAAAGCTCCATCACAATCGCATCAACGGTATGGCCGCGCATAAAGTACAAACAAACAAACATTCATTTTTATATATTAGATTATACACCTGTTCATACTATAATTTTGAATTTATAAACAATTCATTTGCGATTTAAACTGGGGAAAAAAGCGTATAAAAAGAGCAATAATATTTTAGATCTGTCCTATTTTTATATAGTTTTTATTGGCGTTTTACTGTTGAAGTTAATATATTGGTCCACCGCTGTGGTCTCGTACGCAGCGGGCCTGGGTTCAATCTCCGGTCGGGACAAGTTTCGTAGATAATGTTTTGATCGGGATATTTCCTCATTCGTAAAACAAGTGTCAGAAAACGTTAAGGCCCAAACGGTCCCCGAATGTACGTGTCTATAAAACACATTTTACACCATAAATATTACATCCATAGTAATTTCTGCCCGAAGGCAGGTCCTTCACTGCAATCATAGCACTTTCATGCTATGCTTGCAGCTTTACTAGAGAATTGTGTAGGTGTGGTAGCTTCCCGTTGCTTTCCACATCGGTGAAGGATGATGATGATAATGGTAAGGATGATGGCCATATGATTTTGGGGACCGTTTGGGCCTTAAAGTTTTCCTGACATTTGTCTTACAGGTGAGGAAAAACCCAGATAAAAACCTCATCTAGAAAAACTGCCCCGACTAGGGATCGAACCCGAGCCCGCTGCGTGACAAGGCAGCACGCTACCTCGAGACCACAGCGGTGGACAAACATCATATAGAAATTGAAATAGAAAACTGAACTAATGCAGCTTGAATGTTAAACATAAGATAGGTGACTATATTGTAGTTGTGGAATGTTTCTGCTATGATTCATCAATGTTTTTAAATTACATTTGTTATTTAAAATTAAATAGCAATAGTTTGGACATTGGCATATATAGAAATCCTACAAGCAACACAATCGTCATCCATAAAACATCCAGACATCCTCCACAGCAAGAAGTTAGCATTTTCGTCAGCTTAATCAACAGAATGATGAAATTACCACTTACACAGGAAAATTATAACAAAGAATTAAATTATATAAAACTCGTGGCCTGCAAAAATGGATATAATGAGGAAATTATTACTTACTTACTTACTGACTGGCACTATCGAACCCGTAGGTTCATGGCCGCGCGGACATAAGTTCTCCATACATCCCTATCCTGAGCTAATGCTTTCCAATCATTCCCTGTATAATCTACTTCCCTCAAATCATAGTTAATATTATTCTCCCACCTCATTCTTGGTCTACCAACTGGGCGTTTTCCCTCCGGCTTTCCTACAAGAAGCTTCCATGCAAGTCTTTCATTCCCCATACGTGCAACATGTCCTGCCCATCGCAGTCTACGAGACTTAACTGTTCTGATTATATCTGGCTTCCTATAAAATGATTAATAAATTAATTATGGAACAAAGAGAAAAGAAGAACTAACAACATGACACAACAAGTAGGGAAATTGATAAAAGAGATAACAAGTGGGTATACACAGGCATAGAAACACAAAAATATAGCAAAAATCCTCAAAAAAACATGACAAAAACAAAAAAATTCCTACAGAACAAATAACAAACTTAATAATATAATTTCAAATCAAATATAAGAAACGAACATATATCAAAATAAAGGAGTTTATAAATTGAACTGCAATAGCTGTTATAAATTTTACATAGGAAGAATCACTAGAAACTTCACTACAAGATTTAATAAACATTTCAGAGATTTCATAAAAAATGAAGGTAAATCCAGTTTTTCAAAAGATATAGTAGAAACAGGACATCAATTCAAACACAATAGTCAAATATTATCGATCCTGCATAGAGAAAACGATGTATCGAAAATCAACGTTCTCGAAGAATTAGAAATCATCAAGGAAACCACAAATAAACACCTGCTGAACGAGAACGTACCCAGCAATATAAACCCTCTGTACAAAATAATTACCAACAACAGTCAGTACCAAAATGAAAGCAGAAGATGATACTTAAGTTATCGAAAGGCCTCCTATAAAACAACACTGTAAACTATTGAGGACGACTGAGATATCAGGTACTTTTTTACAATTATAAAAACTTTGATCCATCAGCTGAACAAATCAACCTATAAATTTTGTTATGGAGATGCGCTTATGAACTTACAAGAAAATGGTGTCAATGCCTTAAATTCTTAAATTTGCACTTGAAAATATTTCTGATACAGTCGGTTAGTTTGCAAACAGCAAGGTCAGACTTCATCTTCCTAGATTGCAAAACTTCCCATAATAATTACAAGTATATTATTGATTTGACGTTAGCTTCTTGTTGCATAACATTCCATTTAACATTACTGTTGCTGACCTTCCTTTGTTTCTATGTTTAATAGGAGCCTGTTATCATTTTACGTAGAATTTAAATAAATACTAGTTTCAAGAAATTGTTTCCAAGTATTATTGCCTATAATTTCAAGCTGAGGAAATATAGTTACCATTTTATTATAAACATTAACTTCTGCTTCCAAGAAACTACTATAATCTAATATATAAAAATGTTTGTTTGTTTGTTTGTTTGTTTGTTTGTTTGTTTGTTTGTTTGTTTGTTTGTTTGTTTGTTTGTTTGTTTGTTTGTACTTAATGGCTCGGCCATACCGTTGATACGATTGTGATGGGGCTTTTTGCAAAATATTCAGGAGATTCCCGGGGATGAACATAGGCTATAATAGAGTTGTGATACTCAACTCTCACCCTTAAAAATCGCCCTTTGTAGTGGAAAACGTGAAAGAAGTAGCTCTTTGGACGCTTAAATGGCTTACGCTGCCTAAACCATAACAAATACACAAAATTAATGTACACAAAATTGAATATCTCAAAAAGCTCCACAAATAAGTCCGCGACAGCATATGTATATCTCTTACGGATAACTCACAATTTTGTCTTTCATTTATGCCAAGATGGTCGAGACAAGTACGTAGATTCCTATGCAAGTATAGCAGCACATGGCGGGTATTCTTTATGGATAACTCACAATAACGAATTGCTTCTTTTAGCTCATTTATGCCAAGAAGATCGAGATAAGCAACGGGAAGCTACCACACCTATAATTCCCTAGTTTTTGTATTGTAGGCCTATGTTTTCCCTTTACAGAGATTTAGGCGCTCTCCCCCTACAGGGAAGAATTTGAACCATATTAATTTAGTTACACTTGTTTTAGTATAGATGTCATTTCGTGGTAAGTGGTCAGCGTTCCGCCTTATACTGACATCTAGGAAACCAAGGTAGTACTAGGACGGGAAAATTCGGTAAATTTTGCTTAGAGGCCTTTTCATTCAGGCTTAAGGATTTTTTACGAGCCTGAAAATCTTCAGACTCGGAACCCACGGCTTAAAGTCCCTCCCGGAGGACTTGCTCCTTGGATTTTTCCGTCCTAAAAAATCCATCGACCCCGGCCGGGTTTGAACCCGCGACCCTTGGGACCAGAGGCAAGGAGCATAACCACTAGTCCACCGCGGCCGATTAATTCCCTAGTAAAAATGCTATGATTGCAGTGAAAGACCTGCTCTAGGGCAGATTTACTATGAATGGATGGAAGGCCTTTTCATTCAGGCTTAAGGATTTTTTACGAGCCTGAAAATCTTCAGACTCGGAACCCACGGCTTAAAGTCCCTCCCGGAGGACTTGCTCCTTGGATTTTTCCGTCCTAAAAAATCCATCGACCCCGGCCGGGTTTGAACCCGCGACCCCTTGGGACCAGAGGCAAGGAGCATAACCACTAGTCCACCGCGGCCGATTAATTCCCTAGTAAAAATGCTATGATTGCAGTGATAGACCTGCTCTAGGGCAGATTTACTATGAATGGATGGAGATACATAGTCAGTAGAATTGAGTTAAATCCCAATTGGAATAGTACGTAGTTTGGTATTGAATTTACTCTGCTAATAAGGAACACATGCGAGTGAAATGAAGTGAAATGCTACGTACGTGACATATGAAAGCACTTCCCTGAACTAATAAATACCCGCGTGTGACATTGTGTGTTAATTGTGTTGTTCCTGTACGGGTAAAAGTGTTTTCCGTGTTTGTTATTAAGGAAGCATTAAAAAGATACAGTTATTCCGACACAGACAAACTAAATGTGCTCTCACCTATGTGTGACAGACATGATAGCAATCAAAAGTGTCATCGGTAACAATGTTTAATTTAGCGGCTTTGGTTTTTATATTTAGAAGAAATTAAATATAATAAGGGCCAACAAGTACGTTCTATTTAGGAATACTAAGAAATTGAGGCAGGAAATAAATGTCAATAAAACTAAATATACTTTCAATACTAAAAAAATTCATTGTTAAAACCGTTGAGGTGGAGAGTCATAAAATAAAATAACTTAAAATATACCTTCTTAGGTAAAATCCGTCGTCCTCAAGTTCTATAATATGCCATCTTTATGCCTGTAGGCCTTTCATGATATCCGTCCCATCTTCAGCAGTTCATTCTTCGCTACAGCATCCAGTATGATCTTTGATGCTGCTGGTCCTTATGTGAGTCACGTCAAAGCCACATTAGGACCAGCAGCATCAAACATCATACTGGATGCTGTAGCGAAGGAATGAACTGCTGAAGATGGGACGGATGTCCTGAAAGGCCTACAGGCATAAAGATTACATATTTTAGACGTTGAGGACGACGGATTTTACCTAAGAAGGTATATTTTAACTTATTTATTTTTAAATATACTTTCACATATAGGAATACATTATATAATGGAAATGGATACTTAATAAAATGAGGGAAATTTTTAAGAAGTGGGTGAATGCAAATGCCTAGGAACAATAATTACGAATAGGAATGAGATGCCCAAATAAATTAAACATAGATTAAATTCTGAGAATGTATGATGGTATTGCAATGCAAGGACTCTTGTCGTCCCAACTCCTTTGAAAAAAACGTTTAAAATTAAAATGTATAGGTCTGTTTATCTCTCCCAGACGTTAAATTTAAAATATATAAACTATTTATTTTATTAAGAGTAGTAGTATTTATCATCTGAGAAGAATGGCAAGAAATAGACTTCCAAATTGGCATTCCATTATACCCCAACTGGACATAGGGACCAAGGAAGACCAAAACATCGGTGGAAAGATCAAGACCATCTTCGCTAGGTTTACCGTACAAGCCACATGGCCTAGAACCGAATTGTTCATGATGATAATGAAAACTATTATATATTATATTATTATTATTATTATTATTATTATTATATTAGGCCTATTATTGTTATTATTATTGTCATTATAATAATTATAATACTTCGCTGGAACTATCGAACACCGTAGTTTCATGGCCCGCGCGGATATAGTTCTCTCCTAATCCCTATCCTGAACTAATGTTTTTTTTTCAATTATCCCCTGTTTATGAGGACGTCATGGTGTGGCCACTAATGGAAGAGTAACATGCGAATAGATATTATTGCATTTAGACCATCTTCTAAAATTGGTCTGATATTAGATCCCACAATCCGTTTTGAGACTCATAGTGGCCAACCTGAGGAAGTTCACTGTGAAAAAGAAAGCCATTATATGAGCCAACATTGACTATTACAAAGACTATTTAACTCTGCCCCAAATGGGAGTCAATGACCAATCACTTTCAATGATTTCTGTTTTAACAACCAATCAGAGTCGTGTTTCACCAAATATTTATCAGTGTTATAATTACCATATTTAAAGAAAGCTCCTCCTTACAATATTGCGTTCCTTTGGCAATAAATAGTATGATCTGGTTGCAGTGATAAAACAAATGAAGCAGTTAGATTAGAAGCGTACCTATCGTTCTCATTTTGTTTCAAACATCGCCGTTTACATTTAATGTATAAATATTTTTAAAATAACTATATTTAAATAATGATTTGTGAGTAAAACCAGCTAATTTTATTCGTTAAATAGTCCTAACAAATGCCACTCTTGATTTCCAAATTCTCTAGATAATTGACTCCTCACTTCGTGAGTCGTGAATTTATCGAAATTTGGAAATCACTCGTGGCATTGCTTTGATAAATACCAATTAGATATTATAACTTGTCACAGGATTGATGATCGGACAAGAGGTTCTATACCAGGATTCTTAGCTAATTTTGGAATTCCGTAGATCTGAACAGGGTGTTGTTTTTCTAAAATTGCCATCGCTGCCATTAGAGGATCAATTTCAATTTTAGAACCCATCTTACAAAATTCTACTTTGTGGTATGTATACTTCAATAACAATTTGAAAAAAAAATAATGTATTTTACAAAATGTATTTCATCAATTTAGAAATTAATTAGCCCGTATCACTTTGTCCTGATGCAATCCTCTAATGAGGAAAGTTGTATGTAATGAAAATACTTCTTCAGATCATTGTTAATGCTTTTCTCCTACATCATTCTTTATCTACCAACTGGACACTTTCCTTTGGTTTTCCTACTAGAATCTTCCACGCCCTTCTTTCATTCCACATTCATTGTCCCCTGGATGTACAAATTTCAAGTCAATCGAGCGACTGTTTATCGACTTTTGCGAGCGCTAACATGCACGAGACTGAGTTTTTATTATATAAATATATCCATCCATCCATAGTATTCTGCCCGAAGGCGGGGGTCCTTCACTGCAATCACAGCATTTTCGTGCTATGCTTGCAGCTTTACTAGGGAATTGTAGGTGTGTAGCTTCCCGTTGCTTTCCATACGGTGTGTGAAGGATGATAATGATGATGATGATGATAGCCATATGATTTCGGGGACAGTTTGGGCCTTAAAGTTTTACTGACATTCGTCTTACAGGCGAAGAAAAACCCCGATAAAAACCTCACCCAAAAAAAACTACCCCGGCCGAGGATCGAAAGCGGGCTCGCTGCGTGACAAGGCAGCACGCTACCTCGAGACCACAGCGGTGGACTATAAAGATATAATGAAAGTAAATATAGGAGGGTAAATACAAAACAGAAAGTGAATCTCGATTATTAAACAGCTGGATGTTTATGAGTTTCATATGAACGTACACAAAGTGATGGCACGAGAATGCGAAGATATTTAACGGTGAGAGATATCGTCCACTTGACCATTACAAGTTGTGGAGATAATATTTAACATGAAATAATAAAGTAATTAAGGCTCTATTTGCAAGACAACGCTATACAAAACATTTTTTGTGTCAATAGATTATCAAGGAAGGGATGGTACACATTGTGTTACATGAGAGAAAGAGCCGAAGTTTAAAGGAAGATGGTCTTTAAAGGAACAGGCAAGGGAAAAGGAGGAGAGTAGCGAGGAGGGGAGCGCGAGGGGTAGAGAGAGGGGCGAGCGAGCGAGAGCGGAGAAGAGGGGCGAGGGGAGACAGAGAAGCGAGAACGAGGCGAGCGAGAGAGGGGGAGAGGAGAGAGAGAGAGAGGGAGAGAGGGAGAAAGGGGGAGAGGGGAGAGAGAGACGAGGAGGAGAGAGCGAGGGGGCGAGCAGGGAGAGAGAGGCGGGAGAGAGCGAGAGAGAGGAGCGGGGGAGAGGGAGAGGCGATGGGGGCGAGGGGGGAGAGAGAGGGGGATAGAGGGAGCCGAGAGAGCGGGGGGGGGCGAGGGAGCTCGAGCGGGGAGAGGGAGAGGG
The DNA here is from genome assembly GCA_030220185.1 of Diploptera punctata. Classification (NCBI taxonomy): domain Eukaryota; kingdom Metazoa; phylum Arthropoda; class Insecta; order Blattodea; family Blaberidae; genus Diploptera; species Diploptera punctata. Next base: position 369 of record JASPKZ010002632.1, on the reverse strand, counting down.
AGAGGGGAGAGGGAGGCGAGAGGAGGGGGCGAGGGAGAGAGAAGAGGGAGAGGAGAGAGAGAGGGGAAGAGGGAGAGAGAGCGGGGGCGAGGGAGAGAGCGAGGGTGGAGAGGGGGGGAGAGGAGGAGAGGGAGAGAGCGAGAGGGGGAGAGGGAGAGAGGGGGAGAGGGAAAGAGAGAGCAGAGAGGAGGGGGGAGAGAGAGAGAGAGAGAGGGGGGAGGGAGAGCGAGAGAGGAGAGGGGGGGAGAGAGAGGGGGAGCTGGAGAGAGAGAGGGAGAGGGGAGAGAGAGAGAGAGGGAGAGGGGGGAGAGAGAGGGGGAAGGGAGAGAGAGAGGGGGAGAGGAGAGAGAGGGGGAGATGAGGGAGAGA
>JASPKZ010002631.1:0-27749 GCA_030220185.1 Diploptera punctata | reverse complement strand
GTCCATCCTTGAGAATCTCAATACAGTGAAATAATTAGTTCTTATAATAGACCATATTAAGATACGTCAAACACGTTCCTTGCTGTGTAAACATTACGTAAAACTATTCACAATTTATCATTCTCATTATATTTACCAATGTATGATTTGCAACTGTACTTAGCTTGGTTCATCGCTAATCCATACGGAATATAGTTTGGGGTGGAATCGTAATCTATTATTTTTCCCTAACATTACTACACAAACGAATCATAAACTGCTTGCAGAAACCTTTAGATACCCTACAAATTTATTTTTTAGAATTCAACGTGCCATAATCAAACAATATTCAAGGATACATTGTTATTATTTTTCATAAAAATAAACGAATTTAAGATCACATCGAAGTTTTACAGTACAACAAAATACTATTCTTTGCTACATGTTCCAAATTTTTATACAACTCTGGATCTACATAGTAATCTCTAGGACCAAATACTTAATTACTCACGGCACTATCGAACCCGTAGTTCTTGCCCGGGACATAAGCTTCCATACATCCCTATCCTGAGCTATGTTTTCCAATCATTCCCTGATCATCTACTTCCCTCAAATCATGTTTAATGTTGTTCTCCCACCTCATTCTTGCTTACCAACTGGGCGTTTTTCCTTCTGGCTTTCCTACAAGAAGTTTCCATGCACGCTTCTTCCCTACGCGCAACAGTCCTGCCCATCGCAGTCTGCGAGACTTAACTGTTTTATTATATCTGGCTTTCCTTAAAGACCATGTAGTTCTTGTTATGTCTTCTTCTCCATCACGTCTGTTCATCTCTCTTGGTCCGAATTTTCCTAGAACTTTATTCTCAAATACTCGTAATCTCCTTTGCTCCTTAAAGTAAGTGTCCTGTTTCGCATCCATATATATAACTGTAGAATACCAGTTTTATATCTTTTCAGCTTAACCGTTTTTTTGAAGGAGTGGGACATCAAGAGTCTCTGCAATGCTAATGCATCATTTCCAGAATGAGGCCTATGTTTAATTTCTTTGTGCATCTCATTTCCTCTTAGTGATTATGTTCCTAGGTATTGAATTTAGCCCTTCCTCAAAATTTCCTCATTTGTCATATTAGGACCCCAAATTTATATTGATTATTAGATCCAATCAAGAAACTAGTAAACTAACCAGCTGTTTTAAAAACAATTAAATTAATAATATTTTTTTTACTAAAGTGAATAAACTTAAATCCTTTGAATATTTTAAAACATAAATATAAAGATCCTCTTTTTGCTTAATTGTTATAAATCAATATATAACTATTACTTTCTTGTGTTTTATTGGTTTTATAATCCTGTACATTATTGGTTTAATATTTTTTGTATTATCCTTCTCCCTTTCCATTAATTCTCTGTTAGAATCGTCTATTCCAATACTTATTTTTTTTATTGTATGTGTCATAATTTATGTAAAAATGAAATTGGCCCCTACTTTAACTGTATATATCTATTTGTATTTTTCATGTAACTGAACGCACCCGGCACAAGCACTTGCTCATTCGGTGTCAATACTGGTATAAAATATTTATTGTATATACAATATATTCTTATTCTAAATTAAATTTATTCTTATCTATTTTACAGTTAATCCCTTGTTTCCTTAAATAACAAAACTTATGCCGCGAGAGGATTGCAAGACCATTGATCTTTAATTGGTGATCTCTGTGTCATTTTATAGCGGTAGTTAAAAGTGTTTAATTGATCACACTACAGGCCACAGACGTAATTTCTCAGTATATGGTTGATTATTGAAGTTTACCACTTTTTTTTCAGAATATTTTAATGAATATCCTATTCTAGCTGCTGCTTATAGCCTTATTTAAAATTCATCTCTATTTGGTTTTGTTTATTTTTCTTTTTAAACTTTTTTCTGCTCGAAATGTTTTTCTCGCTGTAATAATGAAGATAGCAAAGAAAACACAATACAAACAAACGGATATCATACCCAAAGTTAATTTAGAGGATGAATGTTTAATAATAATCCCTGATCCCAAAAAAATATCTAGGATCATCAGGGATGTACATGACCTGACAGTAGGGGCGTATTTTAGCTAATCAGAAGCACCATGGTGAGCTAGCTTTACTGGAAATCTGGGCGAGAATGAAACTAATTAATTATAATCCGAATAACGTGTCAACTCATCAATCCGGAAGCGAAAGCTTGTATTTCCACCGAAAGATTGCAGAAAGATAGATCAATGGGCAGTAGGAAAACTTCGCCGTAGAGAAGATAGCTTCTACGGATATTACCTTAATACATCCTATCGTTCCAAGTTTGAGTTTTGGTATATAGAGCCGACTCCAAAAGATGATCCTGGCAAAGAAGCTAAACTACGTCGGTTAAAAATAGTTATCGAAACCTAAAATATTATCGCGTTATATATATTTAGCGACGCTATTTAACATAATGCATAATTAAAATATGGGCGAGAAATGGATCAAGATATTATGCGATTTATCTTTCTTAATCGTGGGTTCTTTATGGTTCCGTAATATTTCACTAGTGTACCTAAGTGTTTGGTGGATTTTTCTGACGGAACAATGTACTCAGTATTTTTACGTCCTATAAATTCACTGATTCGGCGAGTTTGAATCGTGCGCTGGATCCAGATGACGCAGCAACCATTAGCCACCAAGATTTTTCTACGATGTTCAAGAAGAAGAAGGAAAAGAAAACCAGGACAAAAAGAATATATTTGATATATCTTTTCATTGCAGTAATATTACAAGCTAACTAACTACTACTAATTCATTTGGCATTATCAAACCGTAGGTTCATGGCTCACGGACATAAGCTCTCTACAACCCTATCCTAGCTATGCTTTTATCATTCCCTTATATAATCGTATATACTATAAAACGCTTCATGCATGTCTTCATTCCCAATCATGACAAATTTCCTGCCACGCAGTCTAACGAGACTTAACTCTTCTTCTTAACTCTGGCTTCCTATTTAATGTCTCATGCAGTCGTTGTTATGTAGTCTTCTTCCATTCACTTTTCTGTCTCTCTCTTTGTTCAAATGTTTTTTCCTAAGACTCTTCTCATCGTGTTAAATTCACCAATTTTACTTCCTTGTCCTTTTTTTTGCAGCTAACGCTGTGCTTTGAAATTTTGAACACGGGATTCCATGAGAAAAGTACATGCAATTTTTGTTTTTTCGATATGGGGCTTTCCGCACGTATAGTTAATAAGGGTGTCGAAAAGTCTCTAACCATTTCGGAAGAGCATTTTATTTAAATCAATGTTTTGCAGTTATCAAAGAAGACCTGTATTGGACGAATCACTGCGTTCGATGACGCCCTCCATATGAAGCGAGTTGCCATCTTCCTCATCGCACCTAAACACACCGCCGCAACATGGCTGTGTTATTGTGCGCACTGATGCCGAAATCGTTCACGCAGGTGTTTCAAATCCCTAATTTTTACCTTGTAAACCTGACTCTTGATGTACCCATGCAAGAAGTCCAAGGGCGTTGGCTCAGGCGAGCTTTTACCAGATCCTTGTGAGCCTTGTCCATCCAGGGTTCTTGAACGTCTGGCTGATGTTTTACTCGCTTTGTGCGCAAAGTGTTGTGGGACGCCGTCTTGTGAACACCACCGAATCAATTTTGACGCAAAGAATTGGGGCTCCAGGAATAGCTCAAACTTGTCCAAATACGAGTTGTTGATTGTTGCTTCAGCAAAAAAATAGACCCAAAAATGCGTGTTGGTAGGGTGCAATCATCGTCACCTTTGGAGTGTTACGTCCCATTCCATTGCGATTTTGGTTGTTCATCCCCATATCCTGCTGTTGTGGCGATTGATGACAGCCAAAGATGAAGGTAACTTTATCACGAATATACGTTTGCTCCAAATCTTCAAAGTTTCTGCTTTAATTAAGTCGTGGCACCATGTCATGCGTGCCGCCCAGTCTCAGGTTCAAGATGAGTACTGGATGTGGTAAGCCTTTTCTTATTACGAGTGCCAGATTGCCACACAGTGGATCTTGGGATGTCGTGTTCCCGACTGATCTGCGTACCGTGCTTTTGGACTCTGCTTCGAAGCCTGTCATCGGTCTCTCAGTTTCGTTGATGTCATAGCGTTCAGAACGTTTTCGTCATAAACATCACAGTTCTCTGAAGGTGTTACCAAACTCTTATGTTGTTCGCGTGGGGCACTGTTCGGCCGTCAGGAAACCGTCATGTATTCAGCGAAGGGTCATCTTTGAGTCCCCAACTTACGACGTCTATTCGTTGTTATATATTTCAGCAAATTGAGAGTAAACAATAGTGATTTTTCAAAAATGGTTAGGGATTTTTCGGACACCCTGTATATATTTCCATTCCATAGCGTAGTTGTAACCTCACACTTTGTAGACTTTTACGACCACAGACCACCCGGGCTTTTAGTAGCACCACTTGTCCGGAGAGCGATTTTTAACTGTGGATCTTAGCCATATTTTTTAACTCCACAAGGGACATGGTTGGTCCAGCTCAATGTCCGGACTCCTCCATACAACACAATATTAGACGAACCCATTCAACACACATTCTACTAACACGACGATGTGCAATGATGTCCGATGATGTTCGCTGAAAAATGTCGCCTTAAAATTTGAAAGAAGATAACTTCATATAAATTTGCATGGTGTGCGCCTTTTTTGAATACAAATAATTATTCAATAACTTCTAGACGTTACGTAGCAACGCCACTAAATTGAGATTGAAAAATATTTTAAAGTAATAAAATATTAATATTTCATAAACTGAATTGAAAACTACTTTATCTATAAGTTTTATACTGCTAAGAATTTTAGACACATGAATGACAAACGATTTTTCTTATCAGGTAAACATAAATACATTTTCACATAACATATTTATCACCGTTTAAATGGCTGATTGAATAGCATAACAAATTTAATCTCTAAAACTCACAAATATTCTAATTTACCTTATTTCAGATAACATTTTTGTTATTATGCTTTAAAATAAAGCATTCCTTTCTTTAAACTAAATTAAACTCATGGAGCTGATAAGTGTGCAAGGCACTTGGTATAACAGAGAGGTAGACGTTATAGCTATGTGTGATAAGTGGTCAACCGTTCGGATTGTCAAAATGTCATGCACGGTATATTCTACAACCTGAAATTCCTCACAATTCTAGGTGGATACCGTTCCACACTAGCCGACATTCAGTGAGTAAATTTCTTCCATATAGGGACTCGAACCAGGGCATGTTCGGGTTAGCTCTGCGAAATGGTGCTAATGTCTTAGACGCTGTAGGCCTATTTATCATTTTCAACATTATCACTATATGAACATTTCACAGCACCAAAAACTCTCTTCTTCTATCTATTGCTTATTTTTTTATAAACTCTAGGTTACATATTGTTTGAAATATCCATTTAAATCTATATTTTTACACAATTGTCTACTTTTTTTTAATTTATTGCAGGTCGTTTATTTGTTCTCATCAGGCTTCAAAATTATACATTTGAAGTTGTTTGTTTCCCTTGATCATTCCCATCGATTGAATTATTTTAATGTAAAATTTAAGAAAACCAAAAGTTTTCACAAAAAAAAACAATTAAATCGCATGAAAAATGTGATTACTATGTAAAGGCACACACGTCCTTCTCGAGGTTTATTAGGTACAATACACACAACCCCAATTTATATCACGGCTAGTTGCTGTAAGTGGTGTAATTTTATACCACTGCAGCCCTTAGGAAACCCTTGGGAAATTGAGTAGTTAAGAGCTAACACACCTTTCTAGACATTTGGTGCAAGATATCAGCCGGATTGTCAGCCCTTCCCAACGGCTTTACACTTAGAACGTATGTATGGTACTCAACTGGTTGAGACACATATTCAAACTTAGAGCAATGGGCCGTGGGAATGTTTACGCTAGTTAAACATATATATATATATATCTATATATGTATTATCTTTTACATTTTTTAATCCATACAATTTTTACGTTAGAATTTATGATTCGTTGTATATGATTATATGAAATCTTTAAGAGAAGAAAAACCTGCGTGAATAACACATGCCTTCTTTGGGAATCGAATCATCAGATCTTCCGGCTTGTAGCACATTACTTTACCAATTACGTAACGTCCCCGGGCTAATTTTCTCACAATATTTTTAATACATTTTGACATGTGTGGCCGATCACGGTGCTTTTATTTAAAACACATATTTATCCTCTTCTTTTCAGGCTCTGGCACTAACCTATTTTTATACGTAGCCTCCCCACAAAGAAGTTAATGTCTTGTGTGGATTACAAGAACTGTGAGAACTCATTAATTTAGTATTATAGTGACTGGTTCCTAATTTGTGAGGATTCCAGTTCCATCAGCACAGGATATACAGATAGGAAACACATTGTCCTACCTCTATGTAGAGAGACGACGTTATCACAAGCCATGTAGATGTAAGTCCAACCGCTGTGGTTCTCGAGGTTGGCGTGCTGCCTTTCTCACGCACTGGGTCCGGTCGATCCCCGGTCGGAGCAGTTTTTTCTGGGTGAGGATTTTATCGGGGGTTTCCTCATCAGTAAGACAAATGTCAGAAAAACTTTAAGGCCCAAACGGTCCCCGAAATCATATGGTCAGCATCATCATCCTTATCATCTTCATCATCATTCTTCACCGGTGTGGAAAGCAATGGGAAGCTACCACACCTACAATTCCCTAATAAGGCTGCACGTATAAACATGAAAATGCTATGATTGTAGTGAAGGACCTGCCATCGAGCAGAATTACTATGGATGGATGGATGGATGTAATAGATGTAATAAGAAGATATTATGTAAATGTGATGAAAATTTATATGAACCATGAAATAGTAAAGGAACGATAAATGAATTACTAGATGTTTTTCTGTTCATTTGAACGTAAGCTAATTTAGAATTTTAAAAAATCCACTTTAGTCTACTAGCTGTTCTCTCTTTTATTATACTCTTCCTACCATTAACCAACTTTGTATTTAATTTTTATCTCAATTCAACGTATCCATAAAATTCTATACAATTCACACTATATTCTAACATATTTTAAATACCCTGGTTTTCAGCGAGATTCAAAAACTTGGACTTCTGATCTATAGAACCACTCCTTAAAGGTCGTGGCTAATTAACCAAATTGGAAAACTAATATTTTCATTAGCCTTAAATGTTATGGTTCTTTTTTCGGAAAATTATAAATAAATTTCAATTTTTTTTTTCACGAAATGTTAATTTATTCCTAGTATTGAAAAATGACTAAATGTAAAATAGCAAACAAAGTGCAGAAATATATACAATATTCATGACCCAACTCTTACAACATACCCATTGTTTGTCATCAACATTCATATATTTGTCGTATATAAAGGAGGAAGAACAATTTTTAATGTTTATTTTCTAAATGAAGAAATATAAAAAACTAATTGATATGTGACGTAATAACCAATGTTAAACAGAAATGGTTAAGTGTGACGTTAGTGTGAGATATTACAACAGCTTTTTTCTTTTAATTTTCTCACCAATAATTGTTAATACGAAGGGATCCTCATACTATTTAGATGATCTTGTGTAATATTAAAAAAACTTATCAGAACTCTGGATCTTACTAACAAACCAACGCTATACTAGTGTGTGGTATATAACATAAATATTATTGTCTTGTACACAGGAAGTGAGAGTATGTGTATTAACTAATATCTGATAAAGGCCTATTTTCAGGTACATGGTTCAAAATTAGGATTGTTTTTGTATTTTGAAAATATATATGAAAGGGTTCTTCGCCCGCCTTAACTCCTAAATTCCGCGGCAAACCGCAAGAATACGTGTAAATATTAAGTAAAACTGAAATATACTAAAACCCCATCGAGCCATATTTAAAATGACTAAAACAACAAAAACAGTGACATCGTTCGATACAATGAACGTATAACGTAAACATCATTAACTAGGTTCTTCAAATGAACGGATTCTTATGTAGTCCGTGCAACGTTTCTGCATAATACTTACTTACTTACTTACTCACTGGCACTATCGAACCCGCAGGTTCATGGCCGCGTGGATATAAGCTCTCGATGCATCCCTATCCTGAGCTAATGCTTTCCAATCATTCCCCGTATAATCTACTTCCCTCAAATCATAGTTAATGATATTCTCCCACCTCATTCTTGGTCTACCAACTGAGCGTTTTCTTCCCTCTGGCTTTCCTACAAGAAGCTTCCATGCAAGTCTTTAATTCCCCATACGTGCAGCATTTCCTGCCCATCGCAGTCTACGAGACTTAACTGTTCTTATTATATCTGGCTTCCTATAAAGACCATGTAGTTCATTGTTATGTAGTCTTCTCCATTCACCTGTCTGTTCATCTCTCTTTGGTCCAATAATTTTCCTAAGTATTTTATTCTCAAATACTTATAATCTCCTTTCCTCTCTTAAAGTAAGAGCCCATGTTTCGCACCCATATAATATATACTGGTAGAATAATAGTTTATATATATTTTCAGTTTAACGTTTTTTGAAAGGAGTTGGGACATCAAGAGTCTCTGCAATGCATAATAGCACGCATTTACAGAATTGAGCCTATGTTAATTTCTTTGTGCATTTCATCCATATTTGTGATTATTGTTCCTAGGTATTTGAATTCAGCCACTTCCTCAAAAATTCCCTCATGTGTCATTAGCTGTCCATTTTCATTATATAATGAATTTGCATGTGTGGCCATATATTTAGTGTTACTGACATTTATTTCGAGTCCTAATTTCTTAGTGTTACTCAATAGTATGTGCGTGTGTATGTGCGTATGAAGCAAGAATAATTCATGGTGGAGGTTAAGGTTGTCTTTCCAATATCAGAAATGATGGAAAAGGGATCAACTGGTAGGAGAAACATGTTAGCAGGTGTCATTTCTATAGAACAAAATCCTAAAGAAGTACTTAGTGATCCTCCAAGTTGGGGGTTGATTGTTAGGCCAGTCTCTGTAAAATTTACTACCAAACAAATACCATTATTATTTATGTATAATCGGGGAAAACATAGTTGAGATGGCCAAATCATTAAATCAGTGTAATGATATTATTTCTATCTTACGATAAACTTACTTCCTAAAAACCAAGATTATTAACATCTCAATTCAAATCGCAGCGATCAAGGACCAAAAATGCTCAAAAGTCTCGTTTTTCAAAACTTGAGGCTCTTTTACGTACTCACACTAGCTGGCCGTGCTTGAACCCATGCATTTTCAAATCCAGGTGTTAACCGCACCAGTATTGATTACAGCACATATGATGAAAAAAAAACAGAGAGAGAGAGAGAGAGAGAGAGAGAGAGAGATAGAAGAAGAAGAAATTCCTCTAATTGTATTAGTAGTACATGCTTTTTTGTCAAATATTGCAACAATGTTATTTTTTTTAAGTTAAATTTGCTATTATGAATATTTAAACGGATAAAACATATGGTGTAATTAATCTATCATGGCGTAGCGCATTGTTGAGCCACAGCGTCTCCTTTGTAAAGAGTTACTGGTCCAAGTTAATTGTTAGTTACCTTATTTGTTCACAGATGTCATGGATGGCTTGCGGGCAAACACACCGACCCAATGAGATATCTATCAGCTAACTAAGGTATTACTAGGATGTTGAGGTCAGTAAATTTTGCTTAGAGGCCTCTTTATTCAGGCTTAAGGATCTTTTACGAGCCTAAAAAATCTTCAGACGGGATCCACAGTCTCTCCTGCAGGACTTGCTCTTAAGATTGTCCGTCTTAAAAAATCCATCGACCCCGGCCGGGTTTGAACTCGGGATCCTCGGAACCAGAGGCAAGGAGCATAACCACTAGTCCACCGCATCAAAACTGTTTGTAATTTATAATCATTTAAATTTATAATGGGGTTTTTTCCCTAAGCACAATTAACACATTTATTAAAATAAGAGAAATTTCATAAACATTTGCACAAAATGCGCCTTGTTACATAGTGACGACATGAATGATGACAGGATAACCGTAACGTTACCAAGCAACGTCATTGAACATGAAATGGAAAAATTACAGTTTTAAATGGTGTTAATGAAATATTAATATTTTGCAGATTGGATATAGAACAGTTTAATCTGTGTAGCTGAGATTTACAGATAAACCGCATGGACAACGCTTCCTCTATCAGGTAAATATTAAATACATTTTCAAATATGTCATTTATCATCGTTTAAATGCACGTTATTATGATATATCGTGATGTGTATAAGGCATGTTAACTGAAGTTATAACAAAGTTTACTCTCAAATTAGAAATATTCTATTTTATATCATTTTACATAATATGTTGTTACGCTGTTTTTATTAAACTCCTTGTTCTTGAACACACAAAAACCTTGTTGTCGCGAGAGGCCTGCAACTGTCTAACCACTTAGGACTATTATATTTTTTCAGACAAAATCGATAATCTAGACAGTATATGGGTAACATGTGCCGTCCTGCACTGTTTATAGCTAATTTACCTCAATGTGGAGCCGCCATATTTTAGAGTTACAAATTCCTCATGATACTGACTGGGTAACGGTCCAAAACTGGGCAAACTTGCATAAGAGAAATGTTCCTCATAGTCAATCAAACTAACGCACGTTCCGCAGCTCCGCGCCAAGGCATGATGCTTCATCCCGATACATTCTTAATGTTCTATATTATTAATTATATGAAAATTTCATGTCAATAATTTTCTTCCATCTATTGATAATTTTGTTTCTAAACTCCAGGTTATGTGATTATTTGTCATATCCATACTTTAATATAATTATTTTCATTAGTAATTATATCTTTGTAGGTTCCTACCGTTTTCATCTGCCGCAAATTTCAATTCAGGATTTCTCCAAACTCATCTCATATATTTCGTTCATTCGCCCCTGTGACAGAGCGTCAGACGTGATCGACCGGCAGACGTATCGTTCACAGACTTCTATAAATATAGGGGTTTCATTTCATCTCATTTCACCCCTCATCCCAAACCCTAAGTTGGACACGAGTTGAGGATATTATATAATAATAATAATAATAATAATAATAATAATAATAATAATCTTTATCAAGTTACACTACTGCTTAATGTTTGTTATTTTTGTCCTCAGACTTCAAAATTATACGTTAAGTTACGTGTAAATTGTTATTTTTCAGATTTATTTATGGACGTTCTGTAATGTTTTATGTTTATTGTTGGACGTGTTCTAAGTTTTATTTTAAAAGCAAAATTATCTTGGAATTCGGATGTACACTTTTTTCGCACCGTAACCTACTTCTAGATAAATTTAGTACTTTATCAAAATATATTCCTTAATTTACTTTAAATGGAGAAATATTAAATATCGTATTATAATAAAATACAAATATATCAGTCAAGGACGGAAGAATAAACAAAGCAGATTTCGTATTTAAAATCTCAGTATTTAGAAACGCGAAAGTTTGACGTTTGTTAAAAAAAGTGTTTCAATATTTGAATGGACGTGGCCTACATTTTGGAAAATATACTATGAGGGGGTAGAGACCCCTAGCACCCATAGGGATATGTCATGTAAAAACAATGTAATACGACCGATACTACTGTCTGAACCGATTAAATTTAAGTCCTACTTCTATGTAAAGTGTCTCTAAGAGGAAGCGAGATGGGAAGAAAAATAAAAAATAAAACGACGGGCCGAGATTAGTGTCCAATCTATAGTCTTTTTAATCGATAAGGTGATTATTGACATCCCGATGACATTTAATCCGAACTTTTGACATCTAGTCTTCCTTGGAGGGTGAGGATGGCAAGTGGCAAATCAAATAGAAAATAAAAATGAGCTAATCATTGTCGAATCTATAAGAGTCGTAGTCGGTAGACAGATTGGTTACATCCAGATGACATTTAAATCCTAGCTCCCCAGGGATTTAAAAATAATAGGAAATATTGGTCATGGATAACTATCGATCTTGCCTTTTTATCACAGATGGTGAAATACTGTTGTAGGCCTACACACCTTGTACACTATGCAACAGATAATTTGTTTAAATGCAGGTTAACTGTAACTGCTGTATTTTGAGACTTGTTCATAAATAATTTAAACATATAAAAAATAATCCATCCCTGTGATCTCGAGGTAGCGTGCTCACGCAGCGGGCTCGGGTTCGATCCCCGGTCGGGACAATTTTTCTAGGTGAGGTTTTTATCGGGGCTTTTCCTCACCTGCAAGACAAATGTCAGGAAAACTCTAAGGCCCAAACGGTTCCCGAAATCATATGGCCATCATCATCATCCTTCACCGTTGTGGAAAGCTACGGGAAGCTACCACACCTACAATTCCCTAGTAAAGCTACAAAGCATAGCATTAAATTGCTATGATTGCAGTGAAAGACGTGCCCATGGGCAGTATTACTATCGATGGATATAAAAAATAAGTAAACTTATGTGAATATAACTGTAAAGTGATATATTCCGCTATGTTCTAATATACTATATATATATATATATATATATATATATATAGTGTAATATTAGGGACTAGGCTATATCTTAATTTAGGTTGGGGACCTATGTCTAAAATACATTAATTATATTCTTTTGCACAGGAATTCTTCTGGATTGTTTCTTATTTATCTTCGGTAGTATAAATATATTAACCTCAATGTTTTTATAAAATTGGTAAATTTTATAAGAAAAACTGTAACAAAACAAGGCTTGGGCAAAGAAATAACACAATAATTTATTAAAGCATACATTTTGATTCTGTATAATAAAAAAAATGTAATATTACATATTTTGAATATTTTCTACTACATATTTATAGATTAATATTACATTAAAATTCCGGATTCTACTACATAATCAGAAATTTTGTTTTTTAAACTTCAATATGCAATTTTTCTAAGACTGTCCTCACTTTTTATTATGTAGTTGTGTGTATCCAGCAATCGTTTGAAGACGAAACGGAAATGGTAATATATCGTAAGTTAAAATTTACATTACGTAATTAGACTTGTTAAATAAGATAAATTACATAAAGTAAGATTTCAAAATTATTCTAACTCTGTAATCTAAGTAAGTGTAAATAATATCTCTACCTGTGTACTATTATGTTCTAGTGTTTATTGGATCATTATAGAAGATAATTATACGTGCAATACATTGTGGTAAACACTAGCAGGACTTGAAATAAATAATTGGTATCATCCTGTTTTCTTCGCCAATTTACAGAGCTTTCCACTCGAAATGCATGAAGAAAACTTAGTTAAAAATGTTTCATACTCATGTGCTGAAATATCTTCAATTTGCAGCACTTCAAATCTCTAAACCTTAAAATACTTACAGCACATGATGAATGTAGTTTCTTACAATTTTACTCGAGTTAAGAATAATGTATGCATTATAGGAGAACAATATTTAGGAGATGGTAAAATATTCAGTTCTTAATGTTACAGACTTATCTTTAACATAAATCGAGATTATTGGTAAAATAAATAGTCACAACTTTTATTGCACAACATACAGTATTCAGTGTCACAGTAACGTTATAAATTTGTATAAGTTAACGCCCTGACATTAGGAGTAAAGTCACTTTACGGTAAACTTCCCATTATAATTCGCCATCAGATTAAATTGGAGGTTTTCAAAGCAGTACTTAGTTTCATAAGGTCTTAATTCATGTAACTGTCGCTATCACAACACAAAACACAACCAGGTGATGGAAAGATGTTAAGTCGGTGTAGATGTTCTACAAGGAGGCCATGGCCAGTTAAGATATCACATGCTGCAAATTATTTTTTCCTTGGTACTTTGGGAACAATGTGGCGTGTTGCAAGAAGCGTGATCCTTTTTTTTTTTTCTTTTCTAAACTGATGCTTCTATAGTGTTGGTACATTTTTATTTACATCTCTATTTCACAGCAGCTTCAACGAGTTGATGTAGTTGTATGATAAATTGGGGGCCATTCTTGGCTAATGTATATGCATTACTTATTACATTATCTTGTATTCCACAACGGGAAGGAGTCCATTGAAGTTTAATTATTTTCAGAATAATTTGGAAGTTTCTGAATAAGGTTTGAATGGTTGAAACATGAGAACGTGAGAGATGTTTTGTGTGTCAAATACTGTATTGATGATTTTTAAATACAATAAAATACTACAATTTTTTAAACTTTCTTGCCTGACTTACAGTTGTTGAAAGGCAACACCTATGGCTCTGTAATTTGTTGCAAGTAATTCTACAATGATATAGAAGGAGAGTTCCGTGCCTTAATACAATCGACTCCCAACATCACCCTCACCAACCACTAGCTGAGATCCAATATGTGTATATTATTTATATCACCTTCTTCTTCCTACAAAAAATTTAAAGGTCAAACGGCTGTTATGGCTTTGAGTCAACCCATTCTCGGCCTATCTTTTTCTAGAACATCCCCAAGATCTCTTCTCACTTGGGGCAGTATTGAAGTAATTGAAGCATGACATAATATATATATATATATATATATATATATAGCCATTCATCTTATGGAAACAAAAAGATGTTAACATTTCCCATTACAGTTTGTTTCAGTTTCATGTTTCCTAACATCTTCTGCCAATATTAACCTTTAAGAGCCATAGTGCTTGTATTTTGTTTCTTTTCCGAGACTTACAAAACGTACAAACACGCCAATCTACCAGATGAGTTTTCCAATGAGATTAAAGTTAGTGACTGTACTACTAGCAGTTTAAAATCTGATTGAAACAAATAAAAAGTACCATCTAATCTTTATATTTTAATAACGTGTGTTAAACAATCAAATGCTTTCATTTCCTCATTTTAAATTTCAATAAACATCTAATGAAAGTGATATCACACAACAGACAGGATTTACTCTCTGAACTAAAAGAACCGAGTTATTTTAACAAAATAAGATATGAAGTTAAAGATATGATCTGTAAGACTTTAAGTATTTGAAAATACGCTCAAAGTAAGGTTAATGGAAAATGTATATACATTATTTCCTCTCATCACAAAATTCTGTAAATATTATAAAACATAAAAAGTAAGTGTTTATAAAACAAACACATTATCAGCTCTAGTGCACTTAGCAAAAAAAGAAAAAATAATGAGCGGACTCTTGATCTCGAACATTTCGTTTTAACGCGCGATTCACACGAGTAAACTAATTACACAGTAGAGCTTCAACACGTTCCCCTTCCTCAACTGAAGAGCATTATTGAATGTACAGCAAGCCAACGAACGCTTAGCTCAGTGCCTTATGGCTTGCTTTAGTATGCATAAAGGTCACAGGTTCGGTTCCCGAATTAGGTTTTTTTTTTTGAAATTGCTACTATGCTTTCTATTGTGTTCTATTGTGTCCATTCTTAAGGAAAAACTAACTAAATATATGGAATTATTACTATTTATAATTATTATTATTGTTAGTTATTACGATTATGATTATTATTATTATTATTATTATTATTATTATCATTATAATTATAATTATTATTATTATTATTATTATTATTATTATTATTATTATTATTATTATTATTATTATTATTATTATTATTATTATTATTATTATTATTATTATTATTGTTGTTGTTGTCCATTATCTATGGGCTATTATTAGGCTGGACCTGATCTGTATGAACCAAATATTTAATTTGAAGGGTGAACGTTTTCCTCACTGATACGTAACAAATAAGTACACAAATATATGAATATATATTAACTTTTATTACATATTTTTCTAGCATTATTATTAAAACGGGACATGGGTTCTACTGGGGTAAAATTTTCCGGAGGTCAAATAGTCCCCCATTCGGTTCTCCGGGCGGGGACTACTTCAAGGAACCCATGCCAAAGGCTCAAACACAGGGACCTGTTCCTAGGAACTTGGAATTGTTAGGACTTTATACAATAGCGGGGCACTAGAGATATTAACGCGGGAATTGGATAAATCGCCCTTGGATATGGTCGCTTTACAGGAAGTTTAGGTGGCCAGGAGAAGGTAGTCAGGAATCAGGATGCTTTGCATTATACTTATGGGGTGGCAGAAAGGACCTGCATTTGGAATGGTTTTTTTAGTTCAGAAGGAGGATCTTATCTGCTATTCCGAGATATTAAAAAAAAAGGTTGTGGTAGTGATAGGATACCATACCATAATTCTAAAGGGTAACGGACATGATTTTATAATTGTAAATGTACATGCCCCCACAGAGATAAAGATGACAAAGATCAAGGATGAGTTCTATGACGAATTAGAATGCTTATTTGCTAGCCTTTCACGATTATTCCATATGAAAATGTCTTAGGAGATTTTAATGCAAAAGTGGGGCGGGAAGATATATTCAAACCAACAATAGGCAAATTCAGTCTTCATGAAGATAGTAACGACAACGGGGTTAGATTAGTCACATTTGCCACATCAAAGAATCTCATTGTTAAGAGCACAACATTTCAGCATAAGGATATTCATAAATACACCTGGACGTCCCCAGATGAGAGAAACTCGGAACCAGATAGATCATGTATTAGTGGATAAACGCTGGCACAGCAGTAGCATCATTGATGTTAGATCAGTTAGAGGGACAGACTGCAATTGGGATCATCATCTGGTCAGAGTGAAAATCAGACAACGGCTATCGCTTATGAGAGAAACAAACGCTAAAGATGATTCTGTAAAATTTGAATTAAAAAACTTGAAAAAGATGAAATGCGGCAAGAATACCAAATCAAAATTGCTAATAGTCTTGAAGTACTGGAATCTTCCGATGACAATGTGGCAAACGAAGAAGAAACTGATATAAATAAAGAATGGGAGGCTATAAGAGATAGGCCTACTATTAAATTGTCAGCATCAGAAAGCATTGGTTGTTTAAAAAAGAGGCAAAACAAGAAATGGTTTGATGAGGAATGTGCCGACATTGTAAAGAAAAGAAGCTAGCAAAAATGAAATGGTTACACCGAACCAAATGAGGTAAATTTAGAGCAATTGGGTAGTATTAGACGCGAAACACAACCAAGCTACTAAAGAGTAAAAAGAGGGAATATTTGAGAGAGAAGATTAATGATCTTGAAATGAATGCAAAAAATAGGAACATTAGAGAATTATATCAGGATATTAGTATAGAGAAGAGAGGGTTCTCAGGCTAGAACCAAACATAATTAGGAATGAAACTGGGGATATGATTGCAGATTCCTAGGAGTATACTTAAATACATGGAAAAGTTACTTTAATCAGCTATTAAATGTACATACAGAACAGGACATTGAGGAGGATAATTTACAGACAAGCAGAAATGCTAGTCACAGAGCCAAGTGCATTAGAGGTTGAAATGGCGATTGAAAAATTGGAAGATGTATAAAGCATCAGGTTCAGATGAGACTCCCAGCAGAACTGAAAAATCAGGGGGAGAAAAATTGATGGACAAGATACGCTGGTTGCTTAGTATGATTTGGGAAAAAGAAGCTCTTCCAGATGAATGGAAGGAAATCAATTATTGTACCAATTTATAAGAAAGGAGATAAAACTGATTGCAACAACTAATAGGGGGAACTCATTACTTTCAACTTCGTACAAAATTCTAAACAAATATATTAGTAAGCAGACTTACTTCCCTATATTGATGACATTCTAGGAGATGATCAATGTGCATATAGAAGAAACAGGTCTACAACAGATCAGATTTTTAGTATAAGACAGATTTTAGAAAAGAGAATGGGAATATAATGAGCACTGTACATCAACTGTATGTAGACTTCAAAAAAGCATATGAACTCAAATTAAGAGGGAGAAGTTATATAGTATCCTGCTGGAGTTCGGAATTCCTAAAAAGTTAGTTTAGACTTATACGAATGTGTCTAAATGGCACAAAGAGTAGGGTGCGTGTACGCAAACAGTTTTCGGACACTTTTTGAAATCCAGAATGGGTTGAAGCAAGGAGATGCACTATCTCCTCTACTATTTAGTTTTTTTGTACTAGAGTCATGCCATTAAATCTTTAGAGAATGAGGAAGGCTTACAAGTGAATGGTATTAATAAGCTGTTAGTTTATGCTGATGATGTAGTACTACTGGCCGATAGCGAGGAGATACTAAAGGCCAACACGCACACACTATTGAGTAACACTAAGAATTAGGACTGGAAGTAAATATCAGTAAAACTAAATATATGAGTCACACGTAGAAATACATTATATAATGGAAATGGACAGCTAATGACAAATGAGGGAAATTTTGAGGAATTGGCTGAATTCAAATACCTAGGAACAATAATCACAAATAGGAATGAGATGCACAAAGAAATTAAACATAGGCTCAATTCTGGAAATGCATGCTATTATGCATTGCAGAGACTTTTGATGTCCCAACTCCTTTCAAAAACGTTAAAGCTGAAAATATATAAAACTATTATTCTACCAGTTATATTATATGGGTGCGAAACATGGACTCTTACTTTAAGGGAGGAAAGGAGATTACGAGTATTTGAGAATAAAGTTCTTAGGAAAATTTTTGGACCAAAGAGAGATGAACAGACAGGTGAATGGAGAAGACTACATAACAATGAACTACATGGTCTTTATAGGAAGCCAGATATAATAAGAACAGTTAAGTCCCGTAGACTGCGATGGGCAGGACATGTTGCGCGTATGGGAAATGAAAGACTTGCATGGAAACTTCTTGTAGGAAAGCCAGAAGGAAAACGCCCAGTTGGTAGACCAAGAATGAGGTGGGAGAACAACATTAACTATGATTTGAGGGAAGTAGATTATACAGGGAATGATTGGAAAGCATTAGCTCAGGATAGGGATGTATGGAGAGCTTATGTCCGTGCGGCCATGAACCTACAGGTTCGATAGTGCCAGTGAGTAAGTAAGTAAGTAAGTAAGCTAAATAGTGTTATAGAGTTTACCTAATGTAACTGCAAAGTGGGTGTGAATTACGTGGCTGGAATTAAATGTTATAGGATGATTTTTGCGGAATAACCCAATAAACAACAAAAAACCAATGTCCAGGGATTTGAAGCCTGACGCTGATAAGCATTTAATTTTGTCGTAATTGGTTTAACGATCTACGCTACTAGCATGTCGGATACCAGTGATCTAAATCCTGATTGTCTTGTTAATTTTTACACAATGCACAAGAGTTAAACTTTATTCAAAATGTCTAATTTGAGTAATATTGTATATGTCGAACACTCGTAAATATATAGAAATATGTCTCCATCATTGACCTTTAACTATTCATGACCATTAAAATCAAATACAGCGTATTTGAAACATTTAACAAAGCTTAACTCGCGCAGTGGTTCACAATCGCAGGAATTCTGCGTTTCGTAGCCGCACATTCCTTTTTTTTCTGTGTGTACATTTTTCTTTGCTGGATATTATGCAAGTCTCCTTATTTTAAACACAATTTTTTTAGTAAAAAATTATATTTTTTTTACAATTTTCATACAGGAAGATGTTACGTTATTCTTCAACATCTGATATATTAAAAAAAACTACTAAGAATGTTTCCTTACTCTAGGGATGGCGAGAGAAACGAAGATCACTGCACAGTGATCCACAATCTAGAAGTCACTATTTGGCTTACAAATTTCTCCACAAACAAATTGTAAGTGTATACGAATATCTGGCTCTGTATAATTGACGCGAGGACTTTTAATTAGTTGTTAGGTGCAAAATATGAGTAACTGATTTTAACAAACAATTTATTTGCGAGATACTTGGGTAATATATTAACCATAGATAGGCATATTTATTTAGTAAATAATAATAATTATTATAATTCATTTATTCACAGATTTTTAATGTTTACATATCTTCCTGTGTTTAAAGTTTCATTTTCTTTGTACATTCGTCTTTATCCTTCCACTCCATAACCTCCAGTCCTCTTGTTCTCATTATTACTTGTGGACGACTCTCGATCACTCAAAGTCTGAAAGTCTGGCGGATATCGAGGGGAGTTCGGGCGAATGTCGGGCGGAAGTCAGGGCGGATGTCGAGTGAATGTAGGGACGATGTCTGGCGTATATCGGACGGAAGTAGGGCGGAAGTCATGGCTGGAAGTCAGGCTGGTTGTCATGGCTAGAAGTCGTGACTGAAGGTCATTCTGGAATTCGTGGCTGGAAGTCGTGACTGGAGGTCGCGGCTGGAAATCGTGACTGCAGGTCGCGTCTCGAAGTCGTGACTGGAGGTCGCGACTGGAAGTCGTGACTGGAGGTCATGGCTGAAGTCATGGCTGAATTCATAGCTGAAGTCATGACTGCAAGTCAGGCGGAAGTCGGGTGGAAATCAGGGAGAAGTCAGGCGGAAGTCAGGCGGAAGTCAGGCGGAAGTCAGGCGGAAGTCAGGCGGAAGTCAGGCGGAAGTCAGAGCGGAAGTCAGGCGGAAGTCAGGCGGAAGTCAGGCGGAAGTCAGGCGGAAGTCAGGCGGAAGTCAGGCGGAAGTCAGGCGGAAGTCAGGCGGAAGTCAGGCGGAAGTCAGGCGAAGTCCAGGCGGAAGTCAGGCCGAAGTCAGGCGGAAGTCAGGGCGGAAGTCAGGCGGAAGTCAGGCGGAAGTCAGGCGGAAGTCAGGCGGAAGTCAGGCGGAAAGTCAGGCGGAAGTCAGGCGGAAGTCAGGCGGAAGTCAGGCGGAAGTCAGGCGGAAGTCAGGCGGAAGTCAGGCGGAAGTCAGGCGGAAGTCAGGCGGAAGTCAGGCGGAAGTCAGGCGGAAGTCAGGCGGAAGTCAGGGGAAGTCAGGCGGAAGTCAGGCGGAAGTCAGGCGGAAGGTCAGGCGGAAGTCAGGCGGAAGTCAGGCGGAAGTCAGGCGGAAGTCAGGCAGGCTGAAGTCAGGCGGGAAGTCAGGCGGGAAGTCAGGCGGAAGTCAGGGCTGAAGTCAGGCGGAAGTCAAGGCGGAAGTCAGGCGGAAGTCAGGCGGAAGTCAGCCGGAAGTCAGGCGGAAGTCAGGCGGAAGTCAGGCGGAAGTCAGGCGGAAGTCAGGCGGAAGTCAGGCGGAAGTCAGGCGGAAGTCAGGCGGAAGTCAGGCGGAAGTCAGGCGGAAGTCAGGCGGAAGTCAGGCGGAAGTCAGGCGGAAGTCAGGCGGAAGTCGGGCGGAAGTCGGGCGGAAGTCGGTGTATGTAGGGTTGATGTCAGGCGGATGTCGGGCTTGAAGTAGGGCTGGAAGTCAGACAGATTTAGGGCGGATGTAGGGCGGGTGTCCGGTGGATGTAGGGCGGAAGTCTGGCGGATATCGGGCGGAAGTAGGGCGGATGTAGAGTAGAAGTCGGGCTGAAGTCCGGTGGATGTCGGACGGATGTCGGGAGGCAGTCATGGCTGGATGTCATGGCTGGAACTCGTAGCTGGAAGTCGTGACTGGAGATCGCAGCTGGAGGTCATGAATAGAAGTCATGGCTGAAGTTATGACTGTAAGTCAGGCAGAAGTCGGGCGTGAAGTCGAGCGTGAAGTAGGGCGGATGTCGGGATCATGTCGGTCGGAAGTCGGGCTTAAAGTACGGCTAGACGTCCGACAGAATTTGGGCTTGAAGTAGGGCCGGAATTCGGGCGGATATCGGGAGGATGTAGGGCGGAATTCGGGGATTGTTGGGCGGATGTCGGACGGAATACAGGCGGACGTAGGGCGGATATCGTGGAAAACTTGGGAGGAAGTCGGGCGGATGTCGGGCGGAAGTTGGGCGGATGTCTGTTGGAAGTCGGAAGGATGTCGGGCGTAAGTCGGTCGGAAGTCGGTCGGAAGTCGGTCGGAAGTCGGTCGGAAGTCGGTCGGAAGTCGGTCGGAAGTCGGTCGGAAGTCGGTCGGAAGACGGTCGGAAGTCGGTCGGAAGTCGGTCGGAAGTCGGTCGGAAGTCGTGCTGGAAGTCGTGCTGGAAGTCGGGCTGGAAGTCGGGCTGGAAGTCGGGCTGGAAGTCGGGCTGGAAGTCGGGCTGGAAGTCGGGCTGGAAGTCGGGCTGGAAGTCGGGCTGGAAGTCGGGCTGGAAGTCGGGCGGATGTTGGGAGGATGTCGGGCTGTCTGGCTCTCGGACTCTGTTTAACACAATTGTATATAGTTATTATTAGAAAAAGTGTTAATAGTTTGACCAAAATTTGGAATAAATATTCAGTTTTTATAAAGCTTAATTTAACGCCCACAAAATTATGTCCAATAATTAGTATAAAGGTTAATTTCACTGCCATATTGTTACCTTATTTACTTTTGAAAAACTGTGCACATTTTTCCCTGTAGCGTAAATTTTAAAAAAATATATTTTTGCCGGTTCTTTGGATCACTGTGCACTGGGCGACTGAAGTGTCGGAACCATATGATACAGTAGCCACGTCGGCGGCAGGTGACATTTCCACTTATAGATATTTGACAATTTCAATTAATCTTTAGAGCAAATCCCGTGCTATTTAATATATAATTTGTTTCAGCTGTAAATTTGTATTTAGTATCCAAGTTAAAAGATGCAGGAGATTAAGACGATAAAGAAAACAACTCTGAAGGAAACTTTACATTAGACATTTGCTATTAAAACGGTTGTGACTATCTGACATTTTTATAACCATTGTTTACAACTTTCATATTATTTTCCCTAGTTATTAGAAAAGTTTATTCCAAGAACAATTTAAAAAATCAGTTTGAAGAGGACGCTTCAAGTTTAAATATGATTATTTAAAAACGACATCGTGTAATATTAAAGGTGTTAGGACCAACACGTGGACCGTGAATATATGACATTATCTGGACTGTTCAAATTACAAGCTACCAAGAGTACTGGAAATATATATATTATACATATATGTAAAGAAAATATCTGTTAGTTATACTCCTCTCTCTTTAAACTAGTTACTGTGAAAATTATTGAAAGTAACATTCAAAATGTATTCCTTGGTATGAAACCTCCATTTAATTCCTTAGGAACAGGGACAGTCGGCGCGCAATACTGGTGAATTGATGGAGAAAACAGATTTTTCGACTTTGGTGTTAGGATGTGCACGGCGAGGGTGATGTCAAATTAATACATGTATAGGTAAGGATTATATTTCAGTCCTTTTTTTTCTTTTAGTTATCAATATTTACTCCTAAATCAATTATTGTTTTAATATAATTATTTAATTATAAAAATGTGCATAACAACGTAATTTAAATATTTCTGTTTTGTTCTCATTTAAATTGTGTTCTGTATGTCAAGTACGAAATGGAACAAATCACTGTAACCTACTCTAATACCAACATATTTTCAGAACATTGTTTGAAACATAATATCCAGCAAATCTTGTCGAGAACTCGTAGAGGTATAACTGAAAATGCATATGAAATATATCTTATTTTTGCTACTAATACTTACAGACCTCAGACAATGTGATTTTGTGTTTGTTTTCTAGGGTAGTCAAAGGATAGTTAAAACTATTAAAATATTAATTTTAAAATCAAACTGATATTTGAAAAAATAGGGAATACTGAATAAAAATACTGCATAATTTTGGTTAGATATACAAACATATGTATTTATATTATAAACTTGGAAATAAATAAATATTGTTATTCAATTTAATATTTACTATTATTGTATTATTACTGTTGTTTATACCCGATGAGAACCAAAACTAGCAGCTGCTGCCTTACAGCTCAGTGTTGTTTCTATAAGGCTAGAAGAAGACAAACCCGATAACAAATTACCTTGTCCTCCAGGTTAGATATTTTAGCAATGGGCCAACTCCCTATTCTAGAGATATAAAATTTATAGGCCTACTCCTTTAACACCAAAAAATAATAGAGTAGAACTGAATCAATCCCAGGAAAATTTCAGTTGTAGGCCTACGAGTAATGTAAAAAAACCTGATGTATGAATTGCGTTTTCATCGGTCGAACTGATTACATTTAAAAGTGTAACAAAAATGTGTTTCGCTTTCTAACACTCGAAATGAATAAAATAAAAATGATATATGTGTTAGGCCTAACCAGCACATGTCTGTTCAAGTTATGTGGGAGAATCTTAAAATATAGGACCTATAATAATTTTAATTAGATTAAATAATTATTGACCGCGGTGGACTAGTGGCTATTATGCTACTTGCCTCTGGTCCAGTGGACAGCGGGTTCAAACCCGGACGGGATCGATGAACTGTTTAGAAAAAAATCCAAGGAGCAATTCCTCCGGGGGGACTTTAAGCCATGGAATCAGAGTCTGAAGATTTTCAGGCTCATGAAAGGTACTTAAGCCTGAATAAATTACTTGTAAGCAAAATTTACCGATTTTTCCCTTCCTAGTACTACCTTGGTTTCCTAGACGTCACTATGAGTTCGAACATTGACATGGGCCAATCTGACATCTGTCTGAAAACAAGTGCAACTAAATTAGTATGGTTGAATTTCTCCCCTGTAGAGGGAGAATTTACAGGCAAGAAAACCTTCTTCTTCACTTCCTGGTTTAGGCATTAGTTATCTGTTCCATCTTCACTAATAGATCTAAGACCATCTCTTCTGATAACGTCCAACATCTCTTCTTCCTCTCGGAAAAATTTAAGATTTTATTTGGTAATCTACGTTCTTCCATTCTTTCTACGTGTTCTTTCCACTGAATCTTGTTGTTAAATATATTTTCTTTTATGGAGTAGATATGCCGTTCTTCACAGATATCTTCGTTTCTTATCTGGTCCATTCTAGTGCATCCTTTTACTTCTCTTAAACATTTCATCTCGGCTGCATGAATTTTCTTTCTTGTTTGGTAGTGATAATCCAAGATTCATTCCCATACAAAAGGACGGGACTGCCATTTTTTGATAAAAGTTTAATTTTTTTTTTGTTTCTGGGGTTTGTTATTTAATGTTCTGTTTATTGCGTCACAAATAGTTTGAAACTGATGAGTTTTATGTTCAATATCTTTATCGTATCCATAGCTGATATCACATGCTATATAATTAAAGTGGGAACACTTGTTCAATAATTTCGTCTCCAACTATTATTTTTGCACGCAGAGGGTTTCTTCCACAAAATGTCATTACTTTTGTTTTACTTACTTAAATTTTAAAATATAATCGCTACATGTTGCATTTAGTTTGTAAGCAGCCAATTGTAACAGATCTTCATCTTGGTGTAGTAAGACAATCATCGTGAAAATTAAGTTATTAACACTTGTGTTACTGTTCAGTTTAAGGCCTTTGTCTGTTATAATTATCCAATGTTTCATAATGTCGTCAATATATATATATTAAAATGTGTGGGCAACAGACTACACCCTTATCTAACTCCTGAAAGCATTGAACATGTATCTGCTTGTAGACATAATAAAATTATAAATATAGGATGTCTACCCACATTATGGAAAAAGTGTAAACGTCTGGTTAGGAGGGCCCATATATAATATTTGTCATAAATAAATAGGAAATGGAAGTTACTAATTATTGGTAGCATCGTGTCTTGTATTCAGGATTATTTCCCCTATTTATACGACATGACCTAAGAAAAATGTTTCTATCATTGTCATTACGTACACAATTCAGTCATTAGGCGGGTACAATTAACACCACGTTACCGCCAATAGACGGGGTCGGCGGAGTAATATCTTAAGCAGGTTTGTTTACAGTATAACTGGAACTTAGCTCGGATACAGTACAGAAGTTAATGAACATTGGATGTTGGGACGATCACGGGATTTCAGACAAGATCAATGTAATTCCGAAAATTAATCTGGAATGGAATGGTGAAACCATAGAAGAAGATGAAACCCAGAGGAATAACGGATAAATGGCATCAGGATAAGTATGAAGAGAATGGAATTGGCAGAAAAATTGCGAAAGCAAGAAAATATAATCGTAATACGAATGAGAAACTAATAGCCTTTATCGAACCAGTAGCGGAAAAAAGCTCTCCATACATCCCTAACCAGAACTAATGTTTTCCAATCAACCGCTGTATAATTCACTTCCTTCAAATCATGGTTAATGTTATTCTCCCACCTCATTCTTAAGTCTACCAACTGGGCATTTTCCTCTGGTTTTCCTATAAAGACGCTTCCACGCACGTCATTCATTCCTCATTCTTGATACATGTCCTGCCCATCGCAATCTTCGAGGCTTCACTGATCTTATTATATCTGGCTTCCTATAAAGATCAAGCAGTTCACTGCTATGTTTGTCTTCTCCATTCACCTTTCTGTTCATCTCTCTTTGGTAAAAAAAAATCCTGAGAACTTCCAACAAAATTTTAACTTAATGTCTCTCCCACCTCATTTCTGATTTACATACTGGTCATTTTCTCTGTTTTTGCTATAATGAATTTGTATGAACTGCAATTCATCCTACATGTTCCTGCCCATCGCAGTCTACGAGACGTAATTTTCTCTTTATATCTGGCAGCCCATAAAGGTAATGCAGCTCACTGTAACATAGTTTTCTACATTAACCTCATTGATCATTTCTCTTTTTTGTCCAAAAATCTTTCTAAGAACTTTATTCTCAAAATCAGTACTCGTAATATGTTCTCCTTCCTTTAAACTTATAATTTGTAATAAAGGTTTGGCATCCACATTCTGTAACTACACTGCTCAAAAAAATTTTGGAATATTGTAGAATAACCTATTAAGACTTTGTTTTTTTGGAATGGTATTAGATTACTATTACTCAAAGATAATGTAAATAAGAGTTTGAAGTTGTTACGTAACCTCGGTACCACACCAGAGGGCAGTGTCTCTACTGTTGATGTGAAAGGGCGGTGTGGGGGTGAATGTTTTGTTGCTGTTTTTAAATCCAGTCCAGTTTTCAGTTAGTGAATGACTTGTCTTAGGGACAGTGATGTCTCGACAACGTGATTTATCTGAACCAATGGCTTGGAGGGCCATAGGAAGGATTGGAAGCTGGACAGACACAACAAGAGGTGGCACAAGCCATTGGGGTGTCTCAAAGCGAGATTTCCAGACTTTGGAATCATTTTCGAAGAACATACTATTCACAGAAGAGCCGGACAAGGTCGGCCAAGGGCAACAACAGCAAGGGATGACCATTACCTCTTGTTAACAGCCCGTCGGAATAGACAGCAGAATGCAACTCAACTGCGAAATTACACTTCAAACAGCAACACGACGCAGGGTGTCAACTCAAACTGTCCCTAATCGACTGCATGAAGTGGTCTCTATGCCCGTAGGCCCATGGTGTGTACCAGGTTAACTCCACAACACCGTAGAGATCGCAGAAACTGGGCGGAGGAACATCGTGGGTGGAGGCATGACTGAAATGGAGATCAGTTTCTTTTTTCTGATGAGTCGCGATTAAACGTGGAATGTGATAGTCAGCGTGTATTCATCTGGAGAGAAAAAGGGACACGAAACAATCCAGCTTTTGTACGTGAAAGATCCCCATATGGTGGCGGTGGATTGATGGTGTGGGACAGTAAGTCAGTAGTGGTGGACTTACGGACCTCTATACGTCATCCAAGGTGGTACTTTGACTGCGGTAAAGTATAGCAGATGAGATTCTCCGACCTTTTGTCGGTGCCTTATGCTGGTGCCATAGAATGATTACTTTTCTTTTTAATGACGATAATGCACGACGCCACAATAGCTGGCTTGGTGGACGACATGCTGGAAGTGTAGGGTGAATCGAGCGTATGCAATGGCCAGCTTCCCTCCATCCCCGGACTTAAATCCGATTGAGCGTATGTGGTATGCATTAGGCAAGCGCGCATTGCAGGCAGACCAGCACCTCCCACAACTGTTACGAGCTGGCATCATTGCTCTTTATGGAAGAGTGGCCACGTATCCACATAG